>OMNW01008217.1:32071-67645 GCA_900303245.1 Selene dorsalis
CCTTGTTTGGTACATTTGTTAAGTTTTAACACATAATCAGGAGATTTGTGGAGACAGACATGCTAACGCAGCCTACCTTAGCCTACCCACCCCCTCGTCAAGTACGCGCGCGCGCGCACACACACACACGCACACGCGCGCGCACACGCACACACACACACACCCCTCCCCTCGGAGCCTCCTAACGACACCCCCCCCTCCCGCAGAGCAACAAGCCGGCCGGCAGAAACCAAACATGGCGCCAGCTTTGAATGCAGAGTAACAGAGGCAAAAATTGTTTGGAGGCCGTGTAACGACACGGGAAAAAGTAACGACAGCTTTCAGACATAAACCAGCACTGGCATAATAAAAGTTATCTTCGTCACAACTTCCACAATAAAAAACGAAAGATTACCTGTTCAACAAAAACTCCGCTGTGTCACTATGGCTTTTCAGGCCCACAACTTGTCGGAGCTTTCTCCATCGGTCAGACGATAACTCGATGTTTACTCGGCTGTGAGCCCGAAAATTTCTCGCATCTCCTCTTCGTCTCTGTCTTTTCAGTGGCAGACTTGTTCGGGCTAAGCCTGAAACTGCTGTAGCTGAATTGCTCACGGTCTTACAAACATGGATGTATAAAGAGAACTGGATACAGCGTCGGAGGCGGGGCCTCGTTCATTCCTACGGAAGCTGCTCAAAAGCGCATGAAGTCAAAAAACCTCCATTTCCGGGTGTCATGCATGGATGTATTAGAGAACACTTACAAACCGCTTGTTGTTTCAAATGCGGAAGCGGGCGGGACGAGGAGCAGGGGAGTGTCAAAATTGAGCGAGGGGATTGGATGGATGGTACGAGAGCGTGTGCAAATTTGAGTAAGGAGAAACGCCCATCACAGCCGTACGTGCCGGATGGCTGTGACTGGTCAGTGCATGGATGTATTGGGTCAGTGTGTTTGCAACTAGAGAGAATGGATTTTTGTGGTTCCTTTTGCTCTTCACATTGTGTAGGTCGTACTACTGGGCCATGACCACCATCTAAATGATGTTAATAATAATGATCAATCTTTCTCAATGTCGACCCTAGCTTTAAGTCTACCATTTGTATCTATTTCACATTATCTAATTTGTTTTATAGTCTTTTTTCCTGTTATCTTAAGCATCATTACATGACCCACTATCAATGTAATCCCAACATTTACAAGAAAGCAATGTTGTAAATGAGCCACATTTCTACAATAAAACTAGAGAAACATAGTTCATATTTTACCATCTTCTTGTTGCATTCAGTAAAACAGCAGCATTAAATCTACATTCTCAACATCTGTGACAGCTGACAACTTTAACATGAAAACATAAATTCAAAGCAGCAGCAGCAGCAGCCAATAAGCGCTGCTTTTGTTGTGTACCTTCATTGCCAACAAATATTACCCTCAGACTAAGATGTTGCTAGACATGAGATATGACTCCCCAAACAAACTTTACAGCACATTATAAATAAATAAATACATTTATCACATAATCTAACAATGAAAGTGTTATCTAATACAAAATAAACATTCGGATTACAAATTCCCTCTCATTCACACAGAGCGCAGCAGCGAACCACAACTCCTGTTTGGCTTCAACTGTTAACAGCTATTTATTAAATTTTATAGTCTATCTTCAAGTAGTTCGGCATTGACCATACAGTCATAGTTCTGAAATACCACACATAATCCATAAATCATGCATAGCCACACAAAGAGTTTTTGGGTTCATATAGAGCTGTTCTTCTCCCGCATAAGTGTGTGGCTGCTGTGGCCTTTACTGTTGTCCCACCATTTGTGCTGAACCTGAGCATTCCCATTACAAAAGATGTCTGATTCCTCCGCAGGCTCAGTCTTTGTCTTTAGTTTGGTTGAGCTGGAAATCACATTTCACAAGAGAGTCAAGGACAGGACTGAACTGCCTTCATTTGAAGCTACATTATGTCAGGATTCCTAAGAATTCAGAATTTGCTGTGCAAAACAAAACACTCTACCTGTTTTCTGGGATAAGGCAAAGTGTGCAACACAGGTCAGCTGCTGATGGTGAGGGGAGGGTGACACATCTGGGTGTGGGGGAGGTTGAGAGTGATGGGCATTTGAGGACTTTTTCTGGAGCTGAAGCTGCACTTGCCTCCGTTTCCGCTGCAATATGGATAATATGAGCTTAAATACTCTCAGAAATCAGTGGCTATTAATCCAGATCGACGAAAAAGTATTCAGTGGATAAGAAATACAAATTTGTAGTTTATTATGCATCTATAGTGAATCCACGTTAAACAGAGACATCTTAAAACATATTGTACGGATCAGCAGCTTTAGATTGCTGTAGTCAATTTTTTACCATCACTATAATTCAGTTTATCAACTTTGAAATTTAATACTTTAACTTAATGGCATTTATATTAGTGAGTAAACTTGTTTATCAGTAGAGGATTTAAGAGAGGTCAGACACTCACATATTAAAAAGGCACTTTTAGACTTGGACATCGGTGGTTTCTTTGTGTCTGCAAATGGACTCAAGTTTAAAAACTGGTGTTTGAGCCACGTTGCACGATCCTCCTCAAAGGCCTTCCTCTGCAAGTTAAACCGGATACAAGTAATTATAAAAACAGTTCAAACACTTCCATTTTTTAAGTATTTTCAAGCTTTTCAGAGAGGAACGAGGAGACAGACAGAGGGGGAACGACACGCAGCAAAGGGCCACCAGTGGAATCAAACCAGGGCCGCTGCGGCGAGGACTATAGCCTCTTTAGGACTATATAGGGGAGGCTGCTCTACCCACTGAGCCATACAGCGCCCAGAGGTTCAAAAACTTCTTTAATCACAGTAATAACAAAAATAGGAATAGGCCCTCTAGCTCACAGCACAGAGTGAAATTCACTCTATTCCCCGATTTTTACTTCGCACCAATCTTTGGAGAGCATATCTTTTATAAATTACCTCATGGCTCAGTCGTATGGCTGCTTCTGTAAAGTTCCTCCTCTCCCTCTCAAAGATCTTTCTCTGTTCCTCTAGAGTCTTCCACTCCTCTCTGAGGCGCTCTTTCTCCTCTAACATGTGGCAGTCGCTCAGCTGGGATGCTGTCTCTTCATCACATGGAGAGCTGAGCTGCTGCTACAAGAGCAGAAAAAAAACTGATGAGATTTGGTTCATACATGATTTATTAAGAGAGCCATTGTGTAAAACCAATCAATTAAACAACCAAACCACATAAAAAAATTGTTTAAAATTTTACTTAAAAAGACAAAAGATAAAATAATCACTTTGACTTTTGCAACTGGCACTTAATATTTGTGATTCCCGTAGATTTCAGTGTGAATTCAGTCTTACCTGCAGCAGCTGCTGTTGTGTCTGAATAAAATCTTTGCACTGCTGGATTTCCAGTTTCAGTCTGTCCATCTCCTCCTCGTGAGTCTCTCGAGGAACAGCATCAGAGTTTTGACACTCACCCATCTGTGAGAAAGACGCTACACGAGCAAAACAAAGAATTCAGCATCCAATTCTTACATATTGATTTTAACAGCTAGTAGTGATGTAGTCGCGATCCTCCCTGGACCACTCTTTGTATTTCAGTTGTTTACATTTAAATCTTGCTTTTTTTCCCTTGACTTTTAACATACTGGCATACTGGCAAAAAAAAAACATCCAGCGTATTATTGTTCAGTTCAATGGTTAAACCAAAGGGTGTCAGTATATTCTAAAAGTTCTTTCATTTATGATGGTCAAATGGAGACACTGAAGTATGAAGACTACCTTGGCTGTCCAGTCTTTCAACATGGCTCTTGAGTCTTCTCCACTGAAGTCGAATACTGTTGGTCAGCTTCTCCCTGGCGTGAACACAATAGAGTTCTACGCTTTCCTTACTGGAATCAAAGACATCCTCTTCCTCCTCTGAGTCAGCCTAAGGTGATAACAAAAACACATCTCAGTTGTTAACACATCTATCAAACAAGCCTACTACCAGACTAACTAACAGGAATTGGGATGATTATCAGCTGTAAAACAAACTGGGATTCATTTCAGCTGTGTCAGTTCCATTTGGCTGTGGATGTGGTTTTTACCAAAATATAACAACAGACATAAGAGGAGAAAGGGGAAATAAATGCAGCTTACAATCTCAAAATTAATAAATCATAAATAAAGACACATGAACAAGGATAATCATTGTCTATTGTCTAACCTGTGTGCATCCACCTTCATGTTTTTCTCCTTTTATAGTTGGTTTCCTTGAGCTTAAAATGGACACTATGTCTTTTTTCATCTGCTGCAGCACTTTCCTCAGTTCTGCATTTTCCAGCACCAGCTCCCTCTGTCGGGTGTCGTAGTCACTTAGCAGAGTCTTATACATCTCTCCTTCATGCCTGGGGACAAGAAACACGGTGTGTTTTCATACAGTTATTACCTTCTGATGTAACATGTCTACTGAGATAAGTGAGATAAGTTTAAAAGTGGGAGGAGCAATTGAAAGTATGTTTTTTTGTTGTTGTTTTTTGAAGATGACAGAGCTATATTAACTATACAAAAAGCCAAAAGAATGTAACTTACTTTGCCTCTGTCTTTTCAGTTTTCCAAAGGCTTCTCTTTCCGTCAGCTCTCCCAATACGGTTTAATACATCAATAGCTAAAAAGCAAAAATTATAAATTATTAGAAAATCAGAAAGTGCTACTGCAGTCCAGTTTTGTATAATACAAAACAATGATTTAATATTAAAACGTCAAGAATAAGGATGAAGCTTTCTCACCTTGTTTCTTCTCCTTTTTGTCAACCAGAAGTTGATTCAGACGTTCTTTTAATTTGTTAAACTCTCTTTCTTTCCTTTTCATTTCATGATTGTACTGACTGGCCCGACTTGCAATTATAGTTTGAAGTTTTTGGACCTGGAAATCAGTCAAGTTGTTTAAATTACTTTTTGAGTTGTCATGCTTATACATTGACAGAGGATCTGTCTGTGAATTCATTCAACATTGTCTCAAGCAGTTTTTCCAAAGAAATTACCTCTTCTTTTTCATTTTTCAGACAGCTCTGCAAACCTTTTACTTTCTGCTGTAGCTGCCGTTCTTTCTCAAGTAGTCCTGTGTTTTCTCTTTTGGAGAGTTCAAGCTGCTCCTGTAATAACAGAACAATACATCGTAGCCAAAATGCCGTAACGGACATATTAAACATACCTTAATCACAAGAAATCTGTCATAATAAGAAGAAGCAGAACACTCAAAAGCACTTTTTTCGGTAGCACCTATTTCAGGCTGGTTTACTAAATGCTTTATGCAGGATTTTGTATTTGAATACATTATTAACATGGGGGAATCACTACAAATATTACTCTACCTTTAACCGAGTGGTGGTGAGCTGCAGGTAGTCCACATTGCTATTCGATTTAAGCTGCTCCACTTCCATGTTTTCCAAGTTTCGGACACCCCTGCGATGCAGCTGAATCAGGTCATACATGCAATTTAGCACAGCCACAACATTCAGGTCAGAGCTGTCAGCTGACTCTGGCCAAACTGGTGGGAGGCCAAGACATGTCACCTCCTGTAAAAGCAAGAGTGTAAGTTTAAAAAAAAAAAAAAAAGATATGGAGCAACTGAGACATTTTACATTAGTTATGTTTGAGGGTCTACAATTCAGTATATACACTGTCTATATAAAAATGACAGACAACAAGCCTTTTCATCAGGTTTTATATAGATTACTCGACAGATTATTTTTAGGCTTTTATCAACTAGATAAATGGTCCAAGACAGAATCAAACTCACGAGACTGCAGTCATATTGCACATGTCCAAAACTACTAGACACAAGCAATTTCCAAATCACAATTTATACTAATACTGCATTACAGACACATAAAATATTACCAACCTGACTGATGTGTGATAGACATTCTTGCACATTGTGCTCTGTGCAGAAGGTACTGAGCACGTAGGAGTTTCTGTGCACTGGCAGCGCTGATTGGCTAAACTGCCTCAAAGGGGATGTTCTACATTCAGCAGAGCTGCTGTGAATGTCCTTGACTTCAGGGAGAAAAAATGTCTGTCAGATATGCACAATACATAGGCCTATGCTTATTTGCTAATGTGTTACAAGAAAAGAAAAACACAACACATAAATTGTTACGAGGATGGAGGTTACTCTTGCTACTGAAAATCAACCTGCAAACAACTACTGAGGACACCAAAACTGTTGTGTCTAACTCATGAGGTTGTCATAAACCCAAAAATTATATTATAAAATTTGTACAATGTTCCTCTTTCTCAGCGTGAAGAAGTGTTGTATGTTTCTGCCATGATTATAGGATATAAGTTTCTCTAACAACAAATGACTATTTAATAGATCTAATTCATAGTGCACATGTAGTGGTGTTAAAAGATGTGAGAAAACTCACCCAGGGAGGACTCTGGCATTCTTGCAGTGCAGCCTTCAGGCTACAGGTGTGGATCATGTAGTAGCTACATGTGCAGAATACACAAAGCTCACCACAGGATCCACCTACGCAGTCTGCTCCTGAAATAGAGGGTCAGATTAGCAACGCCCATTCAACTCAGGCTGGATTACAAAGCAATTGATCTAGACATGAAGCAGTTAAGGGTGGAAACATCCAGCAATCTAAATAACAGAGAAGAGGACTACAGATCCAAAAGGAGTAATTCAATTATCTAATCACAGAATCCAGACTATACAACAAGCCTACAGTGACGAGTCTTTCTTTCAAAATCCCTTATTAAAATGTGTTTATGAGTTAATGAATTATTATTGTTAAATTGTTGTTGGCATGTTTCTGGGTGTTGTATGTCGATGGAGACTGAGTTTTTAACAGGTTACATGCTGGTACCAGGCCGATCTTCCCTAAATGCTCTTATCATCAGCTAATCAGATTAATCCCAGACAGACAGTAATGTGATTTGTCTGAAGAGGCACGCAATCGGAAACACATCTATAAACTTTAAGTTTTGTTTTGTTTGTGTAGGAAAGGAAAGGACTTTATTGTGTGCATATCATTTAGAACTTAGAGCATGACTTCCTCTCAGAACATAATCCACAAGAGCGTGAGAAGATGCATTTTAAATTTCTATATTTTTTTTCTGGAAAAAATGCTGTGATCGTGCCATGTCATTTTCAAAACATTTTACTCATAAGAAAGCTGTGACACGTTGACTCGTGGGGCCTACCTTTTGGTTTCAGTGATACTTAATCAGTCTGGGGAGACAGATGGCAAACCTACAACTCCAAAGCTTAACAAGCGGATCCTGCTTAGACTGACTACTCAGCAAGTGTTAACCTTTAACTCACTACACAGACTGAAATACAGAAACAGTATAAAATCAAAGTTTCTGCAGCTCAGGTGTTTTAGGCATGTAGTCGCTCTGAGGCCAGCATAAAAGGATGGAATCATCTTAACATTCAATATCATTTAGAAATAATTTTTCAGGTACTATGGTGCAGTCAATGAACCCTATCTTTACAAGAGTATATTTCAGTTAGCTTCCAATGTTTAGTCTACACTATATGATATAAATGGGGTGGCCAACATATTGGAAACACCTGTGAGTGTAACCCAGTGTGATTCAATAGTACCACGAACTAGAGCTTCCAAAAGACAACACAGCTAAATAATCCCCTAAAACACTTTCAACCTTCAATTTAGCCAAATGTGATATACTCAGTCAAATCAGTTTTTGGTTACTAACACTTAAAATTACATTTCAACAACTCTCACAACTGGAGCTGGCCAAATATTGAGGAGACAAGAGAACATTTGACTTCTTCACTTCCTTTAAACCCTTTTAAAGAGGGAACTAAGCTAACCGGTGAGATATTATTTTCGGATTTATCATAACTGCACTGTTAGCTCCATTCAGAAAACAGAGGGACAGCGTCAGACAAGTGCAAGTTGTGTTGCTCAATAACAATGTCTAACCCTGTGTGAGCTAGTCTGAAGTCAATTAGCCACTTTCAGGACACCGTTCAACTTGACTCTAGTCACATTATAATTTTTAGTAACGTTAGAAAAAAAGGAAAAATATGTTAGACCTTTACCCAGCATTCACTGTTAAACTAACGTTAGCTAACGTTAGTTAGTTACCTCAAAACATCGTGTCATTGAAGCCACACTGGGGGCTAAACAAGCGGACGAGAGAGAAAAGCAGGCATGTAAAATGTTTACTACACGAAGAAAAGGATGAGGGAATTTGCTGAGTACTTACTAAGGTTGCAGTTTGTGATTTATGTCCAAACTGCTGCTTCCTTCATAACACACGAGCAGCCCGTGAAGCCATGTCGGTCCAAATGACAGCACCCACCACTGCACGCAAACCAAGCAGCGCGCTAATTGGCCGATGCGTTGTCTAGCAACCAAACACGACTACATCTGATTGGCTGTTGTCTGTAGGTTACTTTCAAGTGTTTTAGTTATGGTTTGACCTAATTATCTGTTAGTGGAAAAAAACCCGTTTATTAGGAGCAGCTATCCGAAAAGAATTGCATTTCTCCATCTCTAGAAATAGAGATTTACTGGATTTGCCGTTCTAGAATCCAAATAGTTATTGATCCGGGCCTCTAAAGACTAAAGTGTGAAGGGTGCAGAGATGACTAAATAAGTGATACTGTGTACAGTATATTATCTGAAAACAATGACAGTTGATCTTGATATTAATAAAACCCTAACCCTCATAAATAAAAAGTAACACTGAATGGACATTTCAAGACTTTGTTTTTTTTTTTTACATTTGCTAGAACTGTCTTAATTTTCAGGCAGTGAATACTTCACTTTTATTGTGTTAGGAAACAGAAAAGTGCCTCAGATTGCAAAATACAAAAGGTATAAATGAAAAAAAAAATATTGATAATGTGGGACTAAAACGGCATTTCTTCAGCTCTGGCATGTTTTTCTGCATATGTTTATTAGGTCTTCCTAAAAAGTGCAAAACATTAAACTAAACATTCATATGACAAAAACTGTTTGTTTGTTTGTTTGTTTGTTGTTTTTTTGTAGATATTGTGCATTCCTTCTTATCTTCAGTGGGATTTCGTTTGTCATTATTACCTCTGGTTACAATAATGGAACTATGATAATGACCAGCACAATATAACACTGGTTTAATGTGGTAAATTTACAGTGCAGTATGACATCTAAAATCATGACAATATTTCAACTCGTAATTCAGTCTTTTAATGTCTGTACTTTCAACTAACTTAGTTCACTGGACCCAGTTCATTTTCACAACACCAAGTCTAACCAGTCAATAAAGTAATTTTCATGTTTTAGATTCTAGAAGATTTTGATTTAGTCACTAACTGGTACTGGGCCTCCTCTGGATTCACATGTTCTGAGCAGTGGGTCTGTGTGGTCGTCTCTCTTTGCTTCAAGCCACCATGTTGTCATCTCCCCCTTGCCCTAATGGGTCAAGAAAAAAATTAGAGCGAGTCATATTGCAGAGCATGTGTCCCTTTGAATTTTAAATAAAGCCATTAAGGTTTGATGGTGGGGGGGCAGAGAGTAGCAGCTGCGGCCACCTCTTTAGCAAGACATCACGAGTGTCAGAACTGCAGGCCTGTTGGGACTAAAGAAGTAAACCCCTCCCCCATAATCACACTGGCACCACCCAAATAGATGTCTTAGGTTACAATGAAAGAAGCCAGTAAAACTGGATAGTACAATACGTCTCTGTAAAAGAGAGACCGAATACCAGACACACCCAGTCTACTTTCCCTTGAAGGGAAGTTTTGAATTTCCTGTGATCTTTTCAAAACTCATTCTCTTCAATCCCTGGATTTTGTGTTTTAAAAAACAACAACCCACACAGCCATGTACATCAAAAACACAGAAAAACACTATATACAAGTGAGCTAATTACCCCTAATTGGGTTTAGTGACGTGGATTCATTCAGCGTTTCCCCTGCAGTAAAAGGTTGCAATAGCAACCACCAAAACCATGGCCAGGAATGTGCTGAGCTTTACTCTCTGTGCAGTGGACTGCATGGGGACGTGCTTTTCCCCCCCAAGAATGCAAACTGAACATAAAATGACTGCTGCAGCCAGGAAGCTCAATATACATTTCCTGTCCTGATAGTACTGGGTTTGTCAGTCTAGATAGGGTAAATCCTAAATATAACACACACCATATATAAAACATGACTTTGCACAAAAGTCTTTATTAATCTTACCTTCACATTAAGTGTTCCTCGGCAGGTCAGAACATAACCTCTGAGCGTGTGAAGCAGGTCTGCTGTGGCACCACTCACCTGGATCTTTAGAGCTACAGACATAATGATAAAGATACATGTGACGTGATAAAATACATTAATGAACACAGTATGTTTGAAATCCACTGCAGCAGTTTTATCTTTTTTTCTTTTTTTAATTTGATCATGGTGCATCTTATGTGAAATACATTGTCCTACTCTGTATCTTTATTCCACATTTTAACAAATAAAAATATGATAATAATCAAATGACATGTGCTGAACAGACAACCAAAAATACTGCATACACAGCACACGACAGTCAAATTTCTACAGTTGACCCAATATAAAACCAAACTTTGAAAATTAGTAAATAGATTTTTCAGATTTTTCAAATTACAACACAGAAATTTCTACTTGTCTGTTTACTGTTATTTAGTACCCCATATGGTATGGTATGGTATGGTATGGTATGGTACGGTACAGTACACTACAATAAGTCAAAAATTATTTAAAAATAATAGTACTGGACTGGGAGACAAAGTACATACTACAAGAACAGGGCAATATAATTGTGGAAGACATGACTGAAATTATGTAATACAAACTGTGCAGAAATGTTTTCATGCAAAGTTTGCAAATAGCACTTTTGTAATGGAGATGACTTGATTGTCCTTACAAAGCTCTTCAGGAGGTTAATTTTAGCTCATGTAAAATTATGTGTACCATTAAAGTTTAGTTGTTAGGGTTAGGGCCACTCCATGCTTCTCCAATTTCCCACTAGTTTAATGCAGAGGATTAGGTGCTGGGTAAGCACATTGTCCGTCCTCCATGTCGTAACTCTGCTGCTGTGCTCTCTGTTGTGCTGGTGAGCAAACACCGACAACACAAAGACCATCCTGTTTGGCTCAATTACAGTGGCACACTGCTCCGGCCAAATGCTATCTCAGCTCAGTCTGTCCCAGCCAGCTGCAGTAAAACTATTTAAACAACACTCGACCTTATCAACAGAGCACCGACCAGAATGAGTTCAATTTCACATCCCGTAGCCCAAAATGAAAACACTTAAACCTGACCTGTTCTGTTAAGCTTAAGACATTAATTGGATCAATGGCAGCATACCTAATCCTTCATTACCTTCACTGGTTGATTCCATCCGTGAGGCTGTGTTGACAGTGTCTCCAAAAAGACAGTAGCGAGGCATTTTAGTGCCAACCACACCTGCCACAACAGGTCCTGGCAGGATAAACATCAGCAATTGTAAACAAAACTCTGAGTTGACATTTCCTAATAATGATAATGCATGTGAGGTTATCCAAAGGAGGTAGACCATACATTTTTAGGTTTGCTTATACCCACATAAAGCTGTCAAATCAAGTAACATGAAAAACTATCTAAAAAAAGCCAGAACCAGGAGAACTATAAACTGTAACACTGCAACGTGATTCAAACAGAATCAATAGCAAAAGATAAAACTGCAAGCTTGAGTCCTCATATAAAAAAAATTTCCAGCTCCAAAGTCACATTTGCCTAAAATGGCCGTGAGAGTACTGGTGTTGATTTGTGATGACCTGATGTCATACAGTACATGTAATGGGCCATGTGATGTAATGAGTCCATTCCTCTGGTCTAGACAAGTCTTTGTTGTCACACTACACATGTAATTGTGTAGTTATGCAGCATGAGTCACGTTCAGTTTCACATATACACACACAGGTTGTTTAAGCTTACACTGTGATCACAGTCTGAAACCTTTGAACACTGCACCACACACACCTCTGAAAGCCATATCATGTTAACCTCTTTTCTGGTGACTTATGTCCCTGTTGAATTACATCAAAATAAAACAAACTGTCCATGGTTCAACCATCATATCATATGTGTCAAGACAGAAGCAGGATTAATTTGGGACAGAATATACATAATGTGGTCGGATACTCTGATAAAATGATTCTGGATACAGTGAGATAGCCACAGTACCTGAGTGGATGCCAGCGCGGATCTTTAGTTGTGTGTTGGGCTTGTGGGGGATCTTGAAATTGTGACAGACACTGACCAGATCCAGGGCCATGCTGGCTATCTCTCCAGCATGATTGATGCCATTCTCTTTAGGGACCCCAGAGACCACCATGTCTGGACAATCAGCCATTATTTCATGTTAAGAGATTACACAGGAAGAGGGAGAAGTTCACACACATTCAGAAATTGTTTAGAGGAAAAATCGGTCATGATTGTTGCTATTGATTTATCTGTATAATTTTTTTCTGTTTCAATTATAGATCAAGACATTTTTTTTTACTTTTCTTCCGTATTTGCATCATTCTTATTTAAACTTAAGATTTGTCTCTCATTTACAACGGTTTATCATTTTGCAAATGTAATCTCAACATCTTTCCTTACAAGCATCTCCTATTGTCTCCACTTTGTAGACGTCATAATTGTCAATGATGTCATCGAAGGTGGTGTACAGCTGGTTGAGGAAGTCTACTACCTGGTGGGGAGTGCTGGTACCAGACAGCTGAGTAAATCCAACTATATCACTGTCACAGGGAAGAAGTACAGTGTCAGTATTATTAAACTATTAACCCAAAGACAGCACCTCTAACTATGTCTTCAAATGTCCATTGAAAAAATATCAAATAGTTAGATGATAAAAACCTGAAGTAGACGGTGGCATTGGAGAAGCTCTGAGCCTCTGCTGTTCGACCCTGACGGAGGTCATCGGCCACTGCCTTTGGTAACATACCTAAATTTACATGAATATGATTTAATATCTTAAGATATCACTGTGTACACATACTGCTAGAAAATGTTGTCATAATAGCTATGGGTAAGAAAGGAAACACATGTTTTGCACCACTAGATGGCAGCAAGAGAAGCTGAGTTTGTCCTTCACTACTTCCATCAAGCTTTAGTTTACCTGTTTCATAATCTACATCTATGGACATTACAGGTCTTTCCCTTATATGTCTATTGTTTTTATAGTTTATCACCTTCACCATTATCATAATTTGACCAAAACAGTTTTGTATTACTCATTTGAGCCCTGCAACTCATGCATATCAGTTATTGGTGTTATTCTGACTTACTGTACAACAGTCGATCTGTTTTCTGTTTCTCTTGAAGAAGGTCCTGTGTTCTCTCGGCAACTATCGCCTCCAGATGTTTGCTGTACTTCTCCATCTGCAGTTAAAGAAATTCTGTTTGTGTGCAGATTTCGCAAGAATTCATATATCTCATAGGACACTCAAAAGCTCTTCTTCACATTTGTTTTAGCACAAGATATCTTTGTACTATCCTGAGCAGATTCCTGCATACTACATATCTTTTAATCCATGTTGTTCAATATCATTCGTACATTCGTGGGTTATATTACCAGGTTCATCATCATGTCCACTGGGCTGACTTTGTGTGGGTTCATCTTGTCAAGCATCTTCTTCACCTGCTCAAATGTGGGCCTCATGGTGAAGTTGTGAGACCAGCACTTCTTAATGAGCTGCTCAGTGCATCAGAAAAGACAGTAAGATATTATAGTTTAGTGTGTCTTAAAGTAAAATGTCTCACAAACAGACAAAGATATATCCTCTACAGTTATAGTGTAATTCTTTTATTTGCACATGTGGCAGACCTCACAGTAGTCTTCCTGACTGGGACAGTCAGTATCTGCTTTTCCTGCTTTGAGTTCAGGCAGAGGGGGGCGCCACATGATATCCATCCTCAGTCCCTCAGTCTGGTCCTGTTAGAGAAGACTGCTGGTTACAAAGCAAAGATCAAAAGGATGCCGAAAGTTGTAATTTACACAGTTGGCTGCCATACTCACTGAAATGAGGTCAGAGCGAGTTGCAATCTCAACCAGAATCATGGAGTAGCTGAGGAGAGGAGGTAAAAGCAGAGATGTACAAAGATATTTGTCTAGCCACCATCTTTAATCCAGTTGCATCAAATTACTACATGGTTCAAACCTTACAATCTGAAGAAAACGTTTAGTAAGTGCTTATACGGTAACACTTAAACAGACCTATAGACATCGGCTGCTGGTGTCATGGTGGAGCTGCTTCCCAGCAGCACCTCTGGAGCACAGTAAACACGGTTTACATCCCCACAATTGAAGCCATTACTGACGGCCTCAAAGTCCTCTTTCCTGTAGGCTGTGAGCCCATAATCTGAAAACAAACACAGGAAAATATTGAGTACAATGACAGAGGATGGTGTTTTTCACTTTCACTCATTATAATGCTGCTGGTGGAGGATGAGGTAGAGTTGGGCAATAATCTCTGCTGTGAAACAAAACAGTATAAAAGTGGCAAAAACACTTAACTTGGCACATAAAACATCAGTGCCTTTATACTGCAGACTCAGGTTGTGTCTGATGATATATTTTTCTTCGTTACCTGAGATTTTGCACACCCATCGATCATCAATAACACAGTTTCTGGAGTGAAGTCTGCCATGAAACACCTTATGCTGGTGGAGGTAACACATCCCACGGGCGATGTCAGTGGCGAAGGACAGTCTGTATGGGGGACGAGACTCTCTTTAATGTTACAATGTATGTGTTTTGCACTTTTATTTGCAGTCAAAGGTAAAATGAATACACTAACACCACATTTAAAACACTACAGTAAAATACTGTCATTGTATTGCATTATGGTCTGTGAGGTTCCTGTTGGAGTCAGGATTTTCCTGTGTCACTGCTGAACTGTGGTGTAAAATAATAAGTCTGGAAAGGAGCTCTTCCTCATTGCACATCTGAAGGAAAGACACCAAAATATTTCCTGCTCAGGTGTTTTCAGCAAAATATATTTTGCATTGTCATCATTATATTTTTGACCTTGTTTTTCAGTAACAAGGTGTAACTACGAGGCATGTAGAAAAAGCTACAGAAGCAAGTCATCTGGGGCTTCTGCTACAATTCATAATAAAGAAAATGACTGTGAAGAAGCAGAAAAATATTATAAACCAAATGACAAATGACAAATGGAAAAAATAAGGCTTCATGTGACGTTTTCTGACCTGAAGCCCCAGTTAATGGGGATGTCATTATTCAGCAGGACATCAGACAGGCTTCCTTTGGGGCAGTGCTCTGTGATGATGCTCACATAAGGTACCTCAATGGAACCACCAATGAACTTGCATAGATTGGGGTGATCCAGCTGCCTAAAGATTATAAAAATCACATACATAGGCTTGAATTAAAATAGTCCTTTAATTTGCAAGTTAAACACGATGTTCCCTCACATCTCTCCATCTCACCTGACTTCTTTCACCTCCTTCCTGATGGTTTTAGACAGGGTGAAATGTTTCTTCTGGATGTGTTTCACTGCTACCGTCCTCCCATCACTGCAAGACAGTTACTGTAATGTCATCAAGGTGAATAGTCTCTGATCCATAAGCACTTGTATAAAGAAATAATAACATTTCGCACTATATAGCTGGCTGGATGAAGCCTTGTTTGAATGAGGTGTTGACTCCGGTGCACACAGTCACATCAGTAGTTCGACTGATGGTGGAGTTACTCTTGATGCGCTGCAGGCTAGTGGTGCTGCCGTTGCCCATCCAGCACACTCTACCTGCAGAGAACAGACAGTCAAATGCTGAAATCACTCATAGACACAGTTTACTGTTAGGTCATTTCACAACTTCGGCCTGACACATTTTTACCAAATATGATGTTTTTGTAGTTGATGATCCAGCTTTCATCCCAAAACATCTTCTGCTTCTGGTACTGGAGCCACTGCCAGGTGAAGATAAAAATCAGCATATGAAAACATCTCCTGTGTTTGTTTGTGTGTTGTCGTGAGTGTGTGAGGCGTAGACTGACCACCATGGTGAGGATGAAGCCACTGCTGAAGAGGGCGACTGGAAGCCCAATGGCTACTTTGATAGCGATGGACATTGGGCAGATGCCGCAGTCTGCAGGACAGTTCAGGCAGTTTTCCTCCAGCTCACAGACGTCATCCCCACACACTTGGACAATCATAGATTTTACAGTTTAAGTTTTGTTCAGTCATGGAGGAAGTTCTCAAATAATTCATGAGCAAAAGCAGCATTACAAAACTGTAACTGTAAATGTCACTCAAAAACTCTACTTAAGTAAAAGTATGCATCAAAAAATGTGCCACAAGTTGAAGTATAAATTTAGCCAAATTACGCTCAGTATGTTATTGGATTATGATTATTGATGCATTAATATTGCTTCCATTTTGTAGCTGGTAACTGTGGGGCTCATTTATTTTTGTACAATAGTGTGTATATACTGTATCTTTTCTGTTGCTTGTCATATGTTGTACTGATTGTATATGTTTCTACAAGCAAGTGCAAAAATTAGGTTTATTATCATTACTCTGCTCACAGAGTGAGTGGCAGAGTTCTTCGAGTGTTCAAGACTATTCTTTTAGCCCTTTCGTCTGGTTGATAAAGCAATGTATTTACATAACACTGCACAGACATTTATGTCATCAGTTGTGCTTTTGTGTGAGCAAAACACCATTTGTGTGGCAGCAGACTGACCTTGGGCACTGACAACGAGCACCTTGGACTCCAGTGCTGCGTGCATCTGTCCGATTTTGATGTGAGCAATGACTGAGGTGACTCCCACATGGATCAGCACCACCTAAATGAGAAAACACCAGAGACAACAGAGACTAAAACACAGCGTCTACATGAGTAAAAAGTCTGACAATATCATCCAAACAAAACGAATGAGACCTGTAAAGCACTTTGTTAGGATATTTATCTATTCACATATAGGTTATGTCCACATAAATCATTGCATTTCACCATATTGTGATTTAAATAGGAGTAGAAATGATAAAACACTGAGTGCTGTAGATGTTTGTGCATGTATGTGAAATGTCAGTCCTGTTCTATCAGATTCAGACCACACACAAAAACAAACTTGTATTGTACTTAACAGAAACATTTGGTTTTTACTCAGTTGTCTGTATGTCTTAATTTACACTGATTTGCTGAGAAAGAACCTACAGCATGGTTGTAATTTCCTACAAACACAAAACTAAAACTAAAAAACTAACAACCTGTTGCTATATTGTATTGTGACTCCCCAGCAGATCAGACTACAGGCCTCATAAAGGATGTTTCACTTTGATCAAACCCATGTCTTTTAATCTTTACCTGGATGTAGGATGAAAATGAACACCGGCCATGTTTTACCCAAAAAGTGTTTGACCATACTGTCAGTGGGGTATTGCAGTTAGTGAACATTTTTGTTAGTTTTTCTTCTTAGATTTGTGTCTTGGTGTGTTTACACCAATACATCAAATGAAATATATTATGCAGTTATTAACATCATATGATTCTGTAATAAACAGTACACAGGTTCTCCAAACCTCAACACATGCTAAAGAAATACTGGCATTTGAGTTGTCTCACCTTTGAAGTCCAGTATTTCTGGGTCATCTTTCCTGCTTTGGATACAGTGTGAGTCACTATTTTACCATCATCGGGGATCCATGGGCCACAGATTCCACCTTGTTTCTACAAAGAGACACAACAACAACTGAAGAAATGCATCTCCAACATGGTCTCTGCACAGATAATAGTTGAGTTTTTTGTTTTGTTTTGTTTTTTTCAAGATAGATAGATGGAGAAGGTTTTTTTTATCCAAAGTATTTGAGATGTCAGTTTATCAGAGAATACAATGTACTCCTAAAAAATACAATTTCATACAGATAACACTACAGCTCTGGAAATATCAGATTTGTTTGTATTATATTAGGAGGAGAGGATGATGATGATGATGATTGTGTTTGGTGAGATGGACCCAGTGTTGTGCAACACTACCAACCATGAGGCCCAGAGGACAGGAGTGGATGTTGGCATGATACACACAGCAGTTGATTTCATTGGCGTTGTTCCAGTTTGCCGGGCACTCATGTTCATGACAGAACCTCTTTGCTTCTGACGCATCACTAGAAGTAAAGATAGCACAACAACACTGTTTCATCATGAAGTGTTGTCTTATAAACCAAATAAAATACATGTGACTGCGATTGTGTGGCTATATCTGTGCCTGTGTATCTTTGTGAGTTTATTCTGGGCTTGGTAGACATTTGGGATTCCAGTTGTTTTTGCAACACACTCACCTAAACTGGAAGATCTTGTTCCTGACCGCGTAATCATAAAAGGAATCTGAGGCTGTCACCGTGTACGAGACATTGAACTCCTCCCCATTGGTTACTTTTTCTGGGGGACGCTGTACCCATGCCATTTCCAGACCTGTGGGCACACACCAACACACATACATGAATGTCCATATTCATTCAAGGAGGGTGCATGTGTATTGTATCACATTCAATTATGGTTTGTGGAGCTCCACCTCTAAAGTCACTCTAATTAATTCTTGACATGTAGCCTATCCTTCCTTTTCGTCTGGAGCAGTGACACCACTTGATTTTACAATAAATTGTCACCCACGCGTCATCATCGTCGTTGTCACTAAAAAACAAAGAATAGCACTCCCACAAAAACAGACATATTCAGACAAATACATTCAAAAAAGACTTACCACCACAGCTGATCATGTTGTAATCATTTGGATTGTTGATCGGCCAACAGTCGTACTCTGTGTTGTCCAGGTCATGCCAGCAATTTACTCCCTGCAGTCGAAAGAGGCAGCTTTTTATGTAAAAGCTTTGTTTTTCATGAGTTTACACAAAGTTTGAAAAGTCTAGTGTGTGTAAAGTGTTTTATAAGAGAGAAAATGTACATAAATCAGCTAAGTACACAACTCAGACTGAGCCAAAGTGATGAAGAAAAATATCAAATCAATCTGCAGCCAATATCAACAGTGCTGGCTGAAGTACAGTGGTGGATGCATGTAAATAAGAATCAATGTGTTGTGCTTGAATCAAGAAAATAAGATGACTGAACACAGAGTGTTTCATAATCTAGGAAATCAGCACAACAAGAAAACAGCAAATGACACAGCAATACACCAAAAAACCACAAGTCCATGACCACTAGCCTGCAGCAGCAAGTGTTTCTGACAAGACAACAAAAGCAAAGGGTTTGCCCAGCGATGCACCAAAGTGTGAGTCTTATAAGCTCTATTTAAACAACTGTTGATGTCATATCAACTGTGTCAAGTCCAGTCTGACATCATACCATAGTGCTGTGCATTAAAAACTTAAGTGCCTCAAGTATCTGTAGCTACTAGCTCAAATTTCCCCTCTAGTATTAAAGGTGCTGTGGTGTTGTATTTGTAAATGAATCATGAATTGAGAACTTACCAGCAGGAAATAAAGGCAGAGGGAGGCTGCTGTCCAAAAAGCCATGAGGAGGTTTGTTGCTGTGGCCAGAGCTGCTCTAAACTGACGGACTGAGTGAATGACTAAATCTGTGTCTGTGTGCTTGTGTGTGTGTGTGTGTGTGTGTGTGTGTGTGTGTGCGTGCATGCGTGCGTGCGTGCATGTGCAGTCACCTGCAGCACAGTCCCCTTCCCCAAATATGTGTTCTTAAAGACTCCTCTGCCATCTCCTTTGTCCGTAATTGTCCAATCAGCAGAAGAGACTCTCCAATCATGGTTTGAGAGTGTGCTCCTTTTTGAGGTGCTTCAGCTCACCTTCACCATCCTACAGGTCAGTGGTCTATCAGTCAGTGGTCTCTGCCGCACCTAAACTGACCACCAGGGCTCTGTTTATATTGTACAGGAACTGTTTCAGTCTTATAGATCAGTGGGATTTACCTGGCAGCATTTAATTCAATCAACGTCTGATTACATTTGATAAACATTTATTATGATTACACTACCCATCCTAGGCATTTGGAGTACCATTCAGGATAGATTCTAGTGATCAGTAGCCTTTTAGTTGAGCATCTCTCGAATTTTTCGTGTTTTGTTTATTTTTACTTTATTTATTTTTTGGGTCTGTGTGTCATACAATAAAGTTTCATACTGATATTAAACCAGTTTCATATAGAGCTATAGACCTATAGAGCTTTGAGTCACACTTGACAGTACGACTGATTTTGCTCAGCTGTGATGGAGGTTCTTCAGTTATCATAATTTAAGTATGGCACTTTGGTTAGATGATAACATGAAGTTCACTGAACTCATTATCACATTCATTGGACCAGTGAGAGATGACCTTTGCTTTGTGATACGGTAAACTATCCAATAGTCTTTTGAAGACTGTAAACTGGGATGCACATGGTCAACAACAATACTAACCTGAGCTGGCAGTCAAACCAGGACTGATTGGGATCAAGGGTCACAAAGTGTGTGGAGAAACATTTCCCAGATCGGTTTACCATCACCACCGGTCTGTACTGTTGACAAAAGGCAGGTTGGGATTCACACTGTGTGTATCTGTATCCTGGAACCTTACGAAATAGATGTTTGACTGAGGATTTTTATTACTGGTGTTGAATCTTTAAATTATGAATGATTAAAATCTGAGCGCCTTTATGAGTCCTTGCTTAAATGGCCCATGGGATATTTATATAACATCATATCCTAATGAAATTTTCAATCTCAGCCTACATGTGTTTGCATGGGATTAAGAGCAAACCGACAGCATTTCTGAACATCTGTGAAATTTAATTGGCTTTTCAAGAATGCATAATTACAGCACAGCTGTAGAAAAAGGCCCGCCTCACCACACAGTTTACAGTTTATGTTTTTGGGAACGCAAAACCTAGACAGGCCGGCAGCAGTCACAACAGGTCCATGGAGGGCTCTGCTGAGGACATACAGTACTCGCTACAATACAGCATGTTCTTGATAGGAACCACATGTCTAAACAAGTCAACCTCAACCTGAGACATAAACCAAATGATATTTACATCCCTAGTAGTTTTCTATTAGCGTACAGTGTACAGTGTTGAAGATTTTCATCTCTTGTCAAAGGATGCTGGTTGAGTTCAGGGCATTAAATCCTGTGTGGTAAGATTTTTCTACAGAAAAAAAAACATTTTAACACGTCATTAGGAACAATAGCATGTCGACTTGACTAAATTGAAGGAAAGGTTTGAAACTAATGGGACTCAAAGGCCCTTTTGGGGGAGTAGAGGAATGTATGCAGAATATATTAAGAGCTCTTCTAAAAAGACATTTACATTTAGATGCACAGAATATGCTGTGTGTAAGCCAGAGAACATATGTTGATGTTTAGCCTTTTTCCATGAAACTTTTCAGATGGGTGACATTTCACATAGTGTTGTGCCTCTGTTGATGAGAGAAACCTGTTGAATTTACATTTAAACAGTTTTATGGGGTTATATTTTTACTTTGCAGTCTAATTCAGAAGACAATGCTGTGCCTCCCACTTTAGAGTCAATTTATTTTCTCAGGATCTTCAGACAATAGGAGACTGTCTAAATGGAAACAAAAGGTCACACATTAATTGCCCTAAATGGGGTAAATCACTGTGAAGTAGCTGCTGTAGAGCACCTGAAATGTCAAGCAGCGGTACTTCATCAACTATTGACTGCCACGCAAAACATGTAATAGGAGTGTTGGATAATCATCTCAGTGTTAATTTTGGTAGTATGTTGACATCTACTGCTGTGTCATTGGACGTTTTAGGGTTACGGTAAGTTAGTTACGTTCATTTTTGTGAGAGATCAGGAGACTGAGTCTGAATCAGTAAAACAGGATTTACAAGTAACCTGATGCTTTGTTTGGGACATCGTACGGTGCCTTGTGGATGGCAGATGCTTCATTTTAAAAGGCTAAAACCACTTCAGCAGCTCCTCTTACATGCTCACGTTGAAAATATTTGCCTCCTGATATTTACTCTCTTAGTTTGCTGTGGGTGCACGCTGCCATATGTTAATTATCAGCAAACACAGCTGGGAGCGATGGGAAGTTGTTCTGTAGGTTTATCACAAGATACAGTCCTGGACACATTAAAATCTGAAGTAACAATGGCATTAAATTGTTCATTCTGACCGAGGAGGACAAAATGTCTGCAACAAATTTTATGGTGATTAATCAAATTAAGACATATTTAGGGCTAAAGAGAAAGACAGCAGATCATAAGAATGTGTCTGTAGCAGGTTTTCTGTTTGATGCTGAGCTATTTTGCAACTTGAGGGATAACACAAGAGAAACATTGAAGGATATTAACATCAAAAGGATTCATCATCTCTGGATCATGACTGTTTATAACATCTATCCGTCCAGTAGTTGTTGAGACACTGGCCATGGGATCCACCAATAGTAGATGAATATAGTGAATGTAAGGAAATTAAAAGTTTAAGATTACATCACAGTCTGTATGTCACTATTATACTCTATATCTGTACTACATTTATTATAAAATATTTGCATTTAATGACAGCAACTGAGTCATGCTTACATGATATAGCAATACATATTTTTCACCTAATTTTGAGAACTTTGAGAGGTCAATGATGTTAATATTACAGTGAAAGTTGTGTCATGTTATATCACTGGGGGGGAGACATCACTATGATATTTGAAATAGACCAAAACATGAAACAAAAGCTATTAACAAATTCAGTGAACTTTTATGATTTTAATTAATTAATCAACCAGTTATAAAAGTCAAAAAATACACAGGATATAATCATGAATAACTTTAATTCAGTTAAGAAAAAAAACCTCTGAAGCTGTAAACCTGTCCACACGCCGCTCTCTTATGTGGCATTCCTACACTCCCAAACCAAAAACCAAAAATAGCTTTAAGGATGTCGTGTTCTTTACAGCAGGAGTGGCATAAATACATAAATCAGGTTAAGGAAGAATCATTTGAGCCCTGTCAATGATTCAGAAACTTAACCGTTGGGGCAGACGAGGAATGGAGGGGGAGGGGTTGGCGGTTACAGTCTATACAGTCTATTCAGTCGTGTCCTCCTCGACTCCCGCAGGTACACAGTGTATGTTAAGCTCCCTGCAGGAATCCAGTGTGTTGCAACATAACTTTACAACCACCCCTCCACTCTCAGGTGAGCAGCTGTTTCGTCAGCGCAAAGGCAGCCGGTGAGTTGAGGCAGGTGTGTAAGAAATGCCACAGGGAGAACAAGTTTTCCTGTATGTGGCTGCTGAAGGCGGGGGTTTATCTGTATGTTAAGGTGAGCTCAAAGAAAAGGAGAGATGCTCTTATCTATTCCACACAGGCTAAGCTGCTTCACAAAGCAAAGGTGAGTGAAAAATGTTGGCCAAAACAACCAGGTCTTGCTGAACATGCTATGTAGCTATATCAAACAGTTGAAATTAATTATCACAGGAGGTACAAGTAGACGCATACAGTACAGCAGTTTACAGTATTTTCATTCGCTGTGTTTAACAACAGGAAGTAATAGTTGAAACCATGCCTTATTCAAGCAAACCTACAGTTTTATAGTACCTGACTATAAACTAGTTATATTTCTTGACTAGTTCATCCACTAGTTTTACATAAAAAGGAAAGTATATTAGGGTGAAAGTTAAGCCACCCATTACATGATTTTTACCCCTTTCTGAGGTAAAAGTAGAAATGTACCGCTGTATACCTCATTCTGGTTTTTCTTGAGCCACTGGAGCAGGGTAACATCCAAGTTCAACTAACCCTCATGGTTATTGATGGAGAAAACATGCACGATAAAACAGCGTCGGCAGTCTCTCATTACGTAAAAATGAGAATTATATGTTCAGAAACTATCAAATCCTGACAAAAAAAATGAACATGAAGTACATCTTTGCATCAATTTGGAGAGTGATAAGTGCATCAAGGGCTCTTATCTCCATCTCAGCACGACCTCAGCTCTACACTCAAGCCTGCAGTGTCTCTTCAAGAAACTACTTTTAATTGGAGGACAACAATGACTTCATGGAGACCACCTGGAGTAAAGCTGTGTTGTCTCTCTTTCAAGTCATCTCCAGTCTGTGTCTTCATAAGCTTCATCCAGCCTCAGCTGGAAACTTTTTCTGCAAAATGCTTAACAAGTCCGACTTTCAGGTCTTGAGTATACCCTGATCATCATTTTTGATCTCCTCTGACGGAGGCTGGCTGTTGCCTGTGTCCTGGGTAGAGCTGAGCGGCCTGGTGTTGGCCCTCGTTGAACGCTGCCGTCGCGTACCGTTGCCAATGCAGCGCAGGAGGTTTTTGAAGGTCGTCCACATTTCCTCGTCCTTGTAGGAGTAGATGCAAGGGTTCATGACGGAGTTGAGTACGGCCAAGAGAAGCAGCCAGCGTTTTAATTTAATGACCCTGCAGCTCTGACAGTTGAGGCCATCCAGCAGAAGAACAACAAGGCCAGGTGTCCAGCAGAACACAAAGGCCCCTATAGGAAAAAAATACAGAAAATTAAATGCAATTGCATTTTTTGTACATGTCTTCCAGTGTTAGAAAATTTGAACTTTTGCACAAAAAGACTCATCATTAAGGATAATTATCCTAATTACTTGTAGGACTATTTGTTGGTCAAGCAAGTGGCCAAGAAAGTCACGGTGGTCAAGAAGTGTGTGAGATGCAGATGAGCAGATTTTGTGAGTGAGTCATTTGGATGGGAAACACCGCAGCTGTCTTATAGAGGTAGTCTTTGCATGAATGGTGGGGGATAAACAGTATCAAGTAAAGGGAGCCTTAATTTAAATGCGGGCTTACAATTTGCAAACCCCAAAGCCTATAAGAGTATTACACAAATTTTCACTTGTAATTTATAAAACACTGATAAATTTCACTATGAATCATAGACAAAATAATGATTTACAACCCACACGCCATGCGTAAGAAATTGTGACCTGTATATAGTGAAAATGTCACTGCCTGCTTCAAACAGTCTAATGCACTTTTCTACTCTTAACTGCTGAGCTGAAACAATTACAATGATCGTTCGGTCTATAAAATTTAAGAAATGACCAGAATCCAGGGTAACAGAAAAGCTGCAAATTGTCAGCCATTGTCAGACTTTTGTGACTTAAATAATGCAAAGATGGGAAATAAACAAAAGCTACAGAGTATTGATGATTGATCATTGATCATCATTGATGAATGAAGCTTTAGCGCAGAATGTATTAAATTAAAAATGTGCATCACAAACATGCTCAGCACACTGCAACTTGTTTTGTTTTGTTTATTTTACCATTAATATCACATCTATTTGTGTGTGAAACAAGAATGTCTCTGCCTCCGGTTCATCAGGTTTTTGTGTCCTCTGGAAACAGTTTCATTACCATTTGTGTTATTTGCAGTTTGTTTTTGTATTTATTTGTGTTTGTGTATTTGTAGTACTTCCTCCCATTTGCATGTGTTTACTTAAGCTGCGGTGTGTTGCGTTCTCAGGGCTGCTGTAGTATTATGTCATACTAACACCACTCACCCCAAGCAGACAAATTAAAAAGAAATGCGATGTGATCATTATGTTAAATGCTCAATACTGCGTGTTTGGTAAATAATAAAGCCGCTGACAGAGGCAGCTAATTATCTATTTCAAACGTGTTTGGGCACAAAACAGAGCCACTACAAGATTTGTGTAGCTAAAGGAAGCCACAAGCAGCAACTCGCCTGCACCACCAGCATCTCTGCAGCCTCATTGCATGTGCAGAACAAAAACAAGTACTGTTCACTGTAGACACAAACAAGAGGTCTGGTAGCAGTCTTGATCTAAGATTTTTGTTTTTCTCTGCTCTTAAGCCTTGAAGTCAAAAGGTTCACCACATTTTTTTATAGTGAATTCCTATTTATGTAGCTAGTCTTTCTTTTTTTCTTTGTCTTTGATGAACCACAAATCCAAAATAACGTGAACTGAATTGAAATGGAGTGAGACCCCATTAAATCAACTTCCACATGCAGTTTTTGATGTATTCCACAAGTTTAAAAGTGGACTTTATTTCCCCTTTAATCTTGGATAAAGAAAAAGCCAGAGTGGTTGTGAGGAACACAAGCATGTGTTCCTTTAAGTATTCATTCACACCATGGTGGTTGCACTTAAAGAATGAAAACAGAATTTTGAACTGGCCTTCACTTCAAAAGCAAGATCCAACACTCTGAATATATCACAAATAAAAGGCTGTAAGTTATTAAACTGAAACAAAGAGGGTGATATTTTACCAAACTGTGAATATCTGAAATTTAATGTGAGCAAGAGAAGTTATTCTATACACTGAATCAAGTGCAAAATTACATGTGTGTGTGTGTGTGTGTGTGCGCATGTGTGTCTTTACTACTTTAGTGTTTCTCTTTTAAGTGCAGGTCATGTACAGCGAATATGACGAACAACATTTCTATTGCCTTAACTCTCACATTTTACACAAAGCATGTGTGGGTTATGTCTGAACAGGTTTGTCCAGTTGTCATTTCCGCCTGAGCGAACTGTGTTTCACCTGAAACAAGAGTCAAGTGTCTTTTTTTCTGATTAACAGACATCTCAGACCAGACAGGACTTCATGTCAATGCGATTTTTTTTTTAGTTTCTTTAATTTATTCACCGTCATGTTCTCTACAACACCTATCACATTAAGGTGTCTCTGATACTTTTTTTCCTTTATGCATTTTGAACCATATTGCTGGTAGGCCTATTCTACTTGACGTAACAATTTGTGTCTGACGTGTTGTTTTCTGCAAAAGAAGTTGAACTGCCAACTTTGAATTGCATCCACTCTTTTTCCTTCATTGAAGGTTTAACTACCAAACACATGATGTCTTCTACTTCATAGTGAACTAGATGTGTTGTGCATCTCAGGTTGGCTCCTAAGTCATCCTGATTCCACAGAATCCTGGTAATACACACACACAAAGCAACCTGAGAATAAAGGTGGGTAGGACGAAACTTTCACATCCTGCACGTGAGTGTGAAACAAGAAGCACTTATTGTTTAAACACTAAAGGGGGATTTTAAAGACAACACTTCCACAAGATACGGAGAACTGCATCTGTAAGCAATTGACAAACTCCTCAAGTATAGGTTCCTTTTTTTTTTTTTTTTTTTTAGGTTGCAGGGAGGAGGCGACGTTCACTGAAGGCCAGTGTGGTGTGGTGTGGATGGTTCGCCACACAGGCTGAGGAGCAGTGTCCTTGCAGGGAGAGATAATTACACAGCACTCTGGAATCAAGTGTGTGCAGAGGCAGGCAGCTCCTACGCTACATCCAGAGTACAGTATCTAGTAGCCATGTGTCTGGGCAAGCAGAGGGAGCCCCCATGAGACAAAGGACAACGGCTGATTGTTATCCTGCAGAGCGAGTCGGCAAAATCACAACAACCCACTCCACCTCGTTTTGAATAATCCAGGTCACTGTGTGAAGAGTGAATTAAAAAACTAGTGTATTCAGCACTGATGGGAACTCCTCTATCCTGTAGACGTTCTGCTGTTTCTTTTCTTACATGACAATGCTGGGAGGGGGATGATTTGGGTACTGAGCCTCTATATCAGTGTATCCTGTTGCAACACCTAAACAAAGAGAGGTAGACCAGGATATCTGACGGTCTCATGTGGGATGAAAATGCATGAGAAGAAAAGGGCGCTGTGGCATTTTTGTACTTCATAATTGGAGGAAACAGAAAATGAGCACGTAGTAGCAACCCAGGCAATTAAATCACACAACTGATAAGATAATGAATCAGAACAGTGATTAAGAGTAGAGGGAATCTGAAGCACACGAATACCAAACATTCTCTGGTTCCAGCTGTTTTTAGATCCTGTGCACTGGAAACCTTTGAGTTTCTGATTGCTGGTTTGACCAAACCAGAAATGTAAAGACGCCTCTTTGAGCTCTGGTGACTTGAGATGGGTGTCTCCTATTACACTGAACATGGTATAGATTAAATGATTAATCTAATTTTTGCAAATGTACTCTATTTATTGCAGGGAGACCAGAAGACTGGAACAGGATAAACAGAGAGATAAAAGAAACTTCTCACTGACTCCTCTTCTAACTCCTGAGACCTAAAGTTTAAAATCACTGACAAGCACCTAACAGGTTTACTTAAAAACCTTGGTGTTTGAGTTATTATCCTCAAGGCTTCCCACCATACCAGAACAACACAGATTACAGTCTAGTGTTCCCAGCAGTGACTCAGAGAATTGGACTTTGTGACTGTTTTAAAGTTCACCACAACTCCTTAAACCTTACTAATGCAGGAAATGTTGTGACACACCATTGTATGATCATATTGCTGTGTAGACAACTGTTTTTTTTTACGAGTAGTACATACCAAGCACGACCATCACTGTCTTAATGAGCTTAATGGGTGTCCTCTTGCGGTTTATGGAGCCACTGGTGTGTGGTGTGAGCATGGATGTCTTCTTCTTGACGTATGTGTAGATCCTCATGTAGATGACCACCATGACCAGGAACACCACCAGGTTAGACACAGACCAGAAGATCAGGTAGCTCCTGCTGAAGATTGGAGCTAGCTTGGAGCAGTCGCTCAGGTTGCAGATGCAGTTCCAGCCCAGACTGGGCACGGCCCCCATGAATATGGAGATGGCCCACACAAGTACAATCAGCAGGGTTACCCTCCTCTTTGTCAGGTTGCTGTGGACTTTCCAGTTCATGACAGAGATGTAGCGCTCCAGTGCTATTACCAACAGGTTAGACAAAGAGGCTGACAGACTGACATCCAGCAGGCCTTGGCGGATAAAGTATCCTTTAACTGTCAGCTGCCGCGATACCTCGCCTGTGTTAAACATGAGGTACACGTACGCTATCCCTGCAAGGAAGTCTGAGGCAGCGAGGTTGGAGAGAAGGTAGTAGAAAGGGAAGTGAAACCTCTTGTTGGTGATCACAGCAGCTATGACCATGGCATTGGAGACCAGGATGAAACAGCAGAAGAGTGAGCCCACCACCTGGACCAGGATGAGCTGAGTTTTGTCCCATTTATCTTCAGCGCCGATGTTGGTGTAGAAGAACCCCATGGACTCATTATAATGACAGGTCTGGTTCTCCTGGGCCATCGTAGAGGCAGAGAGGTCTGTCACAAAAAGAAAATGAGAGGAGGTTAAAAATTGGGACCCAACCCATGAACGTTTGCATTTTAATCTTCCAATCAGGACCCCAATGAATCACTTCCTGTTAAGTTAATACAATTCTCACATTACAAATTATTACAATAGCTGGTTTTATTACAACACACTGCCGATACTCATTTTTCTGTCACACATGACAAAGAAAAACACATTTGAGAAGCAAATGCCAGAACAAAGTTGCTAAACTATGTGAACTGTGTTTAAAGTGCTTTGCAGGCATGTCCACGTTCCTTTTTCTGTCTATTAATTCACCACAAAAACACAATGGGATGATACAAAGTCTGAGCTGAAGCGCTTCACAGTTACAGTTTCTTCAAGGATACATAACCTAGGACAAAGGAGATTTAAAGGCCTGACTACAAAGGCAAGTACACACAGCCTATGCCAGAAGCCATCAAATGGCAGGAAGCTGGTGCGGAATGAAGTTGAAATCACAATGAGACCCATTAATAAAGCTGAACATGATAGTGGCCATAGTAACGAGTCAAAAACAATATGATCAGTCAAGTGAAATGAGCAGAGAGGCCATAGAGTTTGTCCTATTCGAAGAAGGTAAACAACACAGATATGCTGCAACGCTGATACATTTTAAAGGGCAGATTTCTCCTTGAGTTGAGGAGCTCTCTCTTATTATTCAGCCAACTTTACAACAGGTCTGAACAGCAGCAGAAAGACAGAGAGAGAGAGACAGAGAACTTAGGCAAGGTGGACCGAGATCTGCTAGATCACAGAAAACCATATAAAGCAAAAGACCCGAAGAAAAGAACTAAATAAAGTGAGACCAAAGAGTAAGACACAAGAAGAACAGGCCAGGTGAGTTTACCTGTGGTACAGAGGTCCGCGGCGCGTCAGTGGATCGAAGGTTGCCAAATGTTGCGTGTCTTCAGGAGCATGTTTCCTGTGAGCCCCCGACAGCGGTGCAGCGGCGGAATGAGGAGGGAGGGAGAGAGGGAAGGAGGGACGGAGGGACGGAGGGAGGCGACTGCAGCGGGACAGGGTACGAAGTGAAGGAAGGTACGGTTGAGTGTCTTCACTTTAGAGGCGTCAGCTCGGTGACGCAGAGGGCGTGTGCCGTCCCGGTCCCAGGTCAGTTCCTCCGTTCACCGCGCGAGGCCCGAGCAAGAAGACGGTACAATGATTTTTAACCTTAGATGGAAGTATTTTACTTTAAAGACCGGTTCGAGGTATTCAACCATTGGGTTCCCAGATTGTAAAAACTCCTCCTCCAGCGTGACACTTTTTCTAGCGCGCGCTTTGTTTTATTGATGTTTCATTAATGAGAGGTCTCACTGATAAACATTTGGACTAATGTACTGCTGATTAACACTGACAGCAGCAGACTTATGGAGGATGTGATTTATTATAGTTTATAACTGAAGGTGGTAAATATTAGCTGAGGGATCAATCACAATTGAAATCATTTATTAATTTCCTTCTAACATTAGAAAGCCTGAAACCCAAACGTACGTCCACACCCCTGTTACTATTTAAGCAGGAAATACTGAACTTTATTTTATTCTTTATTTAGTAAATTTTTTTTCTGACAGTTGGAGTCTAGGTGCTTTTCAAATGAAAAGTATCCTGTGGCCATTATATTAAAATATATCAGAAATTATAAGACAACTTGTGGTTCCCAATTCATTTGGCTCCTTATATTAAAGTGATACCAAGTTTAAGATGTCAGTGAGTTGTTATTAGTTCAATTTAAAAGACACCCATTTCAGCAACTGTTGGCAGCCCAAAAGGATGAATAGTTTTGCAACTTTAACACAAAGGGAAAGATTACAGGGGAGCACCCTTCAACAGATGACAAAAGTGACTCAGTAGCTTGCTCGCATATCATCTATTGGGAAATCCTGAGGCACAAATTTGTTATGAGGGTTCCTATACCAGTCCCTTACACCTCCCGTCCCCTGTAGCATGTGTGTACGCACTATACAGATCCCAGCAATTAAAAGACAAACAAGTTGGCAACTTTGTCATTTTCATATGCACTAAAACTCACTCTGGTTTACCATTATCTCACTCCTAGTCTCCTGTATGGTCATTTCATTTGAGGTCATCTAAGGCCCCTGGGGCAAAGCAGGTGCTGTTGCTGTTGTGCTTGTTTGGTAATGCAGCTTTGAACATGTTATATCAAGTCAGCTGTGAATACAAAAAATGTGGTGGAGGTTTACCAACAGATCCAAGTGCCTTGGTGCACAAAAACAAGGTCAATCCACATAATAGGTGGATTCTCCTTTATTATGAGTCATGAGTTTGGAGCAGCTCCTCTGTTCACATTCAAACCTTCTGTGTTTACTCTCCCGACTTCAATACAGGGCTTATTTCCATTTTCCACAAACGTGCGTGTTTTACACTTGTCTTAAGCTCATGTTACCGATGTTTTTTGAACCAGACTAAACTCACAGATTCAATGAAAGCAAATCCTTAAAGTAAAAAGGATTTGATTTGTTCACGTCTCTTTAGACTTGAGCTCAAGACTCAGCATGACAAATGATATTAGTAATACCAGAGCAGTATTACCACACATGAAAAACATCATGAGGTGCTACTTAATGGTGTGTCAGCTCATTAACACATGCCAGAGAACCACCTGTGCTCAGGTATTTTATCACATCCAGACTGAAATCAGACCAAAAGGAATGATATTACAGAGCGGCGTCTGACAGGTCAATGCAGGTCTTGTAGATGAACTCTGATCATATGTCAGATTAAACTCAAGAGTCTAATGACACACTTTCCTGATTCTTATCAGGTTACAAGTATGGTTGTCACCCTACAAGTGAGAGGGCATGCTCCAGCTTGTGTAACAACTTAACTTGTTGGTAGATTTGATGATAACCATGACTCATACACCAGTCCTGGTGAAGTCATCCAAAACTCCCCTTTCTTTCTCAATCTCAGCCCGACTGTGAAAATGTGATGAAATTTTGAGAACCTACCCCTTTTCTTAGCACACAAGAGGTTTGATGTACTGTAACATGGTTCACATTTTATATCAAGTTCCTATTACTGGTGGTAAAACTCCCACCATGAAAATAATCTGGTTAGTCTACAGCTGTGACTGCTTACTAGTTATTTGTTGTATAACTCAAAGCCCATTGTGCACACTTGCAGCAAAGATGGAATCGTATTCTAACATTGGGTATGAAATATAAAAATGAGTTTAATAGCATTTTTTTACTACAACACTTGTCATACATTTCACCTAGCACTGTACTGCTTTGCATGGACCCACAGTTTGCATCAATAGTCAAGTGCAAACACTGAATCCAAATATTTGGCAACTAATGCATATGCATGCCTAAACAGGGCACAGTAAACTCCTCGTCAGTATGCTAAACACCAACAGATACTGTTTAAATAACGTAATAATGTGAAACCTTTTTGTCTTGCTCCCAGATACACCTCATGAGCTTGAGCTCCAGTTTCCAACATTTCATATTGCACTTATTACTCCTGGAAATACATGTTTCAGGAATCCTCAGGGGGAAGAACCTGAAGTCTGCATCAGATGCACGAGGTCCTGTTCCCAGCATCCTCTTCCTCCTCCTCCCTCAACCGTTTCATCTGGAGGCGGGACAAACGTCAGCTGATCAGTATGATGTTATCATTTTCTGGAACTCTGCAAAGATATGATCGAAAAAGACACATTACATCCCAATGTCTCATCAACGCCATGACAGTAGTGACACAGAGGTGTTGCAATAATTATTTTGTCTAAGCAATGAGTGTTCAGAATTTTTAGTGGATTAATAGATGACTCGGCTTGAGCTATAAGATGTCAGAAAAAAGAAGTACGAAGCAATTTTTCACTTTTGAGAAGCTGTAAGCTTCTTGTTTTGACATCAATGAACATGTTTTTTCTATTGATCAACAAATTGACAAATCATTCCATAGTAAAAATCCCACAGCTCTCATCAGATTTTAATTCAAACATCGCTCAGTCCACTGTAGCAGGTGATCCTCAGTATTAACAAAGACTGAGTCATTTTTCTGTTAGGATGCCACATCCAACTGGTAACAAAGATCACATGGACTCAGCTGCTTGTTCAGACTGGTGAGGTTTCTCTAAACTCTCTGTTAAAGTTTTAGAGACAATACAAGATAATGCAAAGATCATCACAACCAGTTCCCACAATTCAAACCAGGTGATGTTCTTCTCATCCTCTGGGGTTTGGCCTCTGACAAAGGCAGACGTGACAGGAAGACAAGAAAAGGATGGGACTTCAGGCGTAGCCATATCGAGAATAAAATCTCCAAGCCTATAGAAAATGAAAATAACAGCCTGCTCATTGTGCATTTTGAACACTCTTTGCACCCAAGAGAAACAGCTAATTATGTCCCTTTTACATAAAATCCATAAACAAATTACAAGTTTCCTACCAGACGCAGCAATTTGCACGTGTCTGCTTCAGACCAATTCTCTTTCAGTTCCACAATCTCTGCTGAAGCCATTTGAGAATGTGAATGTACTTCAAAGAGAGCAATGAGGCTGTGTCTAGTTGATCTCTTAGAAAGCAAAACCACCTCCGCTTTAGGATCGTTTTGTGTATATACACTGCCTAAATGCACAGATTTGTCAAATCTCTTAAAAAACATGTGTAGCCTTTACAACACTTGTCCACTGAGACAGAATACACTCATCCAAACCAACAAACTTGATCTGCTCCTTTAAATCTAACTAACGACTAATCCCTCAACTTGCCTGACAAACAAGATAACTTACTGAAGTAGTAAACCAAGAGTGGAAAAGGATAATTGTATGTAGATGAAATTTCATCCTGAAATGTTTAGAGGAACACACTGATCTAATTTTTTTGAGCACAGCAAGACAAAGATGGTCATAAATATGGAATTTAGTCAGGACAGTGTCTGCAAATGGCTACAATTAGACCATCTGTAACTTGACAAGAGTGTGCTTAATGACAAAAAAGCAGCCAAAGTGAAAAGGCCATTGGCACTTTCATGTTCATTTCAAGAGAGACAATGCATATCCAGTCACCACGCTTGCACTATCGCACATTTTTACATAATGGCTCTGTAACTGAGACTACACTTCCTGTAACACTCAAGACGTCCAGAGCAGGAACCCTGAATGGCTCTATGATAGAAAGTGGCTGTAAAACCTTCAGGAAAAGACCGCAGAGTGCAAGTGTTAATGTCTGGTAAAACAATAGTGACGGAAGAGCCACAAAGGAGGGGGAAAAAAGAGATTGTCTGACCCACAATATCTCATTCAGCACTTATAATATATTTATCAAAAGTAAAACTTTCCAGCTCTGATGAACTTGGTTCTTTTCTACAGATTATGCAACACTGAATCATTTTTACTGTGTGTACAAACATGTGAGGTTGAAGCCGGCAGAAAATATTAGTTTGATGGCAAACACTGTACAACACTGTTTATCTCAGAAAAGGAAAAACTGATGCTTCTCTGAGATAAACAACATCCTTTTGCACCTGGGCATAAAACCATGAAACCAAGTCTGCTGTCTGTTTACATAAACCTAATTGATCCAAAACAGGGAAGGAAAAGTTAGAGTACATTAAGACGGTCTAGTGAAGTGCCACTTTGAAAGGGTTTTGAGTTTTCAAGAAACAAACAGTTAAAGAGGACGCAATGGCTTTTCATCAAGTGTTGAATTGACTTAACACTGTAGCTTCAAAATGGACATGGTGCAATAATAATGTGATTAAAAGCAGCCCATTACAGTGACATATTAGGAAATTACCATCAGAAATGCCATCTGATTACAAAGTACAGATAAAAAGTGATGAACAGAGAGAGAGAGAATACAGTCCTGTATAAAAGTGCACGCACACGCGCACGCACACACATTCCTGTATGGGCATCATAGTGAGCTCCAGGTAAGTGTGCAGACGAAGTGAGGACCACCTTTTCTGCTACACTTAGAGAGAAGTACTTGCAACTTTCCCCCACTATGACCTGATGATTCAATGTCCCACCTCAGATTCTTTAAGAAGCAAAGTGAAACAGTCAGCATTAAAACACACGACTAGTGAAGTGAGGACTTTTTCATGGGCGCCATTTTGGATTAGTGTGTGGCTAGACAGTTTTGGTCTCATTCTTGATTTCTAAACTACCATTTAACATGTTAGTCCAGAGTACTGGGGCTTTGAGTTGTTAATTATCCATATTTCAAACTAAACATGATACTGATGGTTGATTTTCCTTATTTGCTAATTTATCTATGAAATACATTCAGTTAATGAGTCCCTGGTATGGATCCAAAGGCCACGTCATGAACTCTGAGTTACTAATATGTAGGGAAATATAAAGTCAGCTGAAGAGCAAAGTAATATTTGAATCATCAAAGTCAGCGTAGATTCTGACGACATCTGCTGTATTTGACTTTACATGTCTATGAACTCTGGCTAATTTCCTTTAAAAAAATCAGCGTGGATGCTGACTGACAGTGAGGGCACAAAC
>OMNW01008218.1:9492-20840 GCA_900303245.1 Selene dorsalis
ATGAGATTTTTTTTTTTTTTTTTAGGGGGGGCGGCGTCAAACAAACTCATTAGTGGTTTGCTCCACTTGTACTGATGGCCCATTAAGTTCAATATAGACACATGTCATGCGTGCTTATAACCCAATGGGACACTGTATGGCACATCCAACCAGCTTCTCTTGCTAGCGTTGTCAGGTGAAAGGTGAAGGAAGCCCGTATGTGCAAAGACGTTGCCTCTGAGATGTAGAATGTGTATTAGATAGATTATACAAGAGAAAAACACATTTCAGAACCACTGACTTCATCAGAACAGATATGTCCTGTGATTTTCAGCCTCCTTTCATATTAAATAGAATAATATATTCATATTTACTCACTTTTTTAGGTCCTTACCTGTTTGCATCACTGATATTGTATGACAGGTCATTAACAGATTTGGAATTTATTGTTATGTGTAAATATTCTGTTTTTTTCTTTTTTGCTTTAATTAATTCTTGTAGATTCTTTTACACATGGATTCATTTTGATTTCCATCCTTGCTGGCTCTGTCTGGACAGCAGTGGTATCACTAATGGTTTTCATTGGTTGATTTTGGGGCTTTGTTTAATTACCAACTTGTGTTGTCGCATTTTGAATCACAAATGCACTCTAACCATTGGTGGGATTATGCTGCAAATCACTGCAGAGGGATTAGATGATTGATGATCCCTGCGGGGTAATTAGTTTGTTTAAGCAGCAAATATAACAGTGTTCAGGAGATATAAAAGACAAATATACAAATCAATTATGTCACATATTTCAGGAGACATTTTGTTTCTCTGGAAGTTTAGCTGGATTTTTCTCTCGTGGCTTTTATATGATAGTTCTAAAATGCTGCTAAGGACATGGTGTGCTTGATAGTTGAGTGGTGAGAGATTGTCCCATGTCGGCATAAAGCAATGATCGCTGGTTCGACTCCCGACTGAGATGATCTTAACTGCATGCCATTCCCTCAGGCTCTCTTCCTGCTTTCCTGTCTCTCTTCACTGTACTGTCTAACAGAATGAAATAGAAACGCAAAAAAATAACTTAAAATAAGCTGTCAAAGACCCTTGAATAGCTGTACTTGTTAAGACACGCCGTGACTGTTTATTTACAATCAGGATTATTTGAAATGCTGTTCTGCATGAAGCAAATAAGATTAACACATTCCTCTGCCACCAGGACAGAAAACAATGTCGTTTTGTTTCATTGACATGAAGCACACTGACTCCAGTGTGGTTTGTTTGTTCATAATGAAAAGTCTTTGCACCTCTTTACTGTGGGCGCCTGTTTAGTCTAAAGCAATCCAGCTCAACAAGGCTGCCATTACATCTGTCTTTATGAGTTCATTTTGGTTGACGGTCAGAAATATGTAAATTCAATTATATGTTTATTACTGAAGTCACAGTTAAAGGAGATGTTGTACTGAGAGGTGTTTTTTCTGTTTATGTGCACAAAGATGTCAGACTATTAGAAAAACCTCTGAATATAATGACGTCCAGTACAACACCACCACTAACTGTGACCGCGGTGTTTAAACATATCAGTTCATTAACATGTCTATGACAGTGTGTCTACGACAGAGTGTGCGTCATCAGTGTGCATCATTTATTGCAGATCAAAAGATATTAAGCGCCTCCTGGTGAGCTTCATGTACCTCCAGAGCCTGCTGCAGCCCAAGAACAGGTGAGTGAGCTTGTGCTGTCGACTCATCTCCTGACTGGCATCACGCTGTCTAACAACCTAAACCAACCTTACTTTTCACTGCACTTGTAATCCTAATCCATTGATTGACTTTAAGATTTTATACAGTGGACTCAAAATCAAATATTTGAATTTGTAAAGTATGAACTTAGGTTGAGAAAATCCAGTGAACCCAACACAGCGATTCCAGACAAAGTGTTTACACTTTGTAGAAATGTTCAAACAACCAACAGAGTACCATGTGGCTCATGAGCAAATATAAAAGGCAGCAAAAATGAGCACATAATACAACCCAGCCAGCCTATATAGTCTATCTGTTCTCAGATTATTCATTGTTAAATTGTGTTCACCTTGTATTTTTTCAGCACCTCACTTTTCATTGTCATTGTGATGTTTCCCCTCTGGTGTCTCTGTGTAGTCTGATGGAGACGGAGCTGACGTCGCTCTGCCAGTCGGTGCTGGAAGACTTCAACCTGGTGCTGTTCTACCTGCCGCCTCCAACACATGGTGGTGCTCACCACTCCCCCAGTGAAGAAGAGGAGGAGCAGCAGCACACTGACAGCTCCTGTCCCGTACTGCCCGACACCCTCGTCTTCAAGATGGTGGTTACTTGTCTGATGGTGGTGCACAGCCTGAAGAGAGGAGGTTAGTGAGATGTTGGGTTCATCCAAACTGTGGCTGATTCTTCATGTTTATTTTGATAATTATTTCTAGCTTTAAACGATTAAAGCAAGAGTTGTGGTGGTCGTTTCACTCTGTGTCATCTTCAGAGGCTATGTACAACTAATGCATATGCAAAGAATAATTATGAATGATTGCAAAATACATTTTAAAATGTGTACAATTTACACGTCTCTGGAAGATGCTCCATTGTAAAGATGATGATTTTCTTGTCCTAACAACGAGTTGGTCTTTTGTGTCTTCAGGGTCGAAGCAGTACAGCGCATCCATAGCTTTTACTCTGGCCCTGTTCTCTCACCTGGTGAACCATGTGAACATCCGGCTGCAGGCTGAGCTGGAGGAAGCGGAGAGCCAGGTGCCTCCACTTCACACGGACGCCACAGGTTAGAGAAAGAAAACCCTGTCTCTGTATGTGGAGTAAAAAATTCACACAACTGCATCTACAAGTTCTGGAAAAAAAAATCCTCCAGTGTCACCACAGAGGAAATCTCCAAATGCCTGTGTCTGCTATGTAGATTAGTGCGTCAGTCCCAATTTGTCCTCATCAGCCACATCTTGTAGGATATAAGTGGTGCTCTTTGTGGTTTCAAATCTTTTGGGAGAACTACAGCCGTATGTGAAGTTTCCATCTTATTATAATGTATTTACCCACTCACGTCCTGGCTCGGCTGGCTGTCAAGAATTGAACACATTTATTTACTCTGTCTGACATACTCTTTTAGGAATAACCCAGCAGAGAACATTTCATTTTTCATGTGAAATATCTTGTTAAAGCAAAAGACTTAAGAGAAATATCTTTCACAATCAATCAACCTGATGAAAACCACAAAACTGTGAATGATTCCCTCCCTGACTAGATGACCTGGAGATGAGGGATTCATCAGCTCCCCCGACTGATAACTGTGATGAGAGGCCTCTGCAGAATGGCTCCCTGGAGCAAGAGGATGATGAGGAGGAGGAGGCAAAGGATGAAGATGGCTGCGAAAGGGTTAGTGCCAAAAAGCACAGCAGCGCGGAAGAACAGCGCAAGTCGGAAGAGGACAAACAAAGGCAGAAGAAGAAGTACACCCGCCTCTCTCGACTGCGCCGACGCCGCTGCGCCCGCAAGGACGGCCGCGGAGAGGACGAGAGCGACCTGAGCGAAGGCTTCGAGAGCGAAGAAGATGAAGACGATGACGAAGAGAAGAGAGGCCGCGCGGACTCAACGGGAGGCACCGTGACGGCAACGCCCCTCAACCCTTCCTCCATCAGGAAGGAGACTAAGAGAGACCCCCTGGGCGAGGAGGGCAGCTGGGGAAGTGGCTCAGAGGAAGAGGAGGAGGAAGGAGGGACGGCGTTTGACGTAGAGACCGACTCGGACATGAACAGCCAGGAGTCCCGCTCGGATTTGGAAGACATGGAAGATGCGGAGAACTCGGACAACTTGGAGGGTCAGGCCCGGGAGCATCAGGATGAGGAGGAAGATGAAGACCAAACCAAGGAAGAGAGAAGCGACAGGGACGGTGATACCCCTCCCACCACAAACGGGCCGCTCATGCCCAGCGACTCCAGCATCAGCAGTAACCTTCAGGCCATGTCCTCTCAACTCTTCCAGGCCAAGCGCTGCTTCCGCCTGGCACCGACTTTCAGTAACATGCTGTTGAGGCCTCAAGCCTCTTCTTCCTCGGGTATCCCCACTCCTACTGACGCCTCTGCTCCCCCCTCCCAAGAGACTCCTCCACCTCCTGGGGATTCACCGAGTAACATAAACCTTGGTACTGCCAATGGAACCAATGAACATGGTAATGTGCTTTTGTTTTTTTTTTAGGTTGAATCTGTATTTTTGTTTATTTCATTACATGCTTGTGATTTTCAAATCAAAGTTCTGCTCAACTTTGTTGCATTTTTTTGTCTGCAGACTTGGACTCTGATTCAGAAGGTAGCCAACACAGCACTCAGTCAGTGCATAGCGAAAAAACCCTCCTTGAGAAGCTGGAGATCCTGACCAATCAGGGGTTGATCCAAGTGGTGAAGGTTTTTCTTGACTGGCTAAGGACCAACACTGACATTATCCTCATGTGTGCTCAGGTAAGCATGCAGAGCCTTCTGCTTTGGCCACTGAACACCGACATCTCAGGAGTATATTTAGCCAATTGAAATCCACTTTTCTCTCCACAGAGTTCTCAAAGTTTGTGGAACCGACTGTCTGTGCTGCTCAACCTGCTACCAGATGGCAGCAAGATGCTTGAGGCTGGTGAGTTACTGGTGGACTGCACTGCACGGAGATTTATACTTCTCACAGCAGCAGTCAGGGTTTGAGGTTCATCATAAATCTGCCTTATTTTCCTCTGTGATACTTGCTCATATAATTGTTCCAAGTCAGATTTGGCAAACCCTCATAACCATATAAAGCTGTCGTAACTCATTTGTTCCAACTCTGTAAACCGTAAACTCAAAATGTCATGCAATTGTAGAGCCGCTCTGTGAAAGAAGTAGAGTGGGAATGGTTTGGTATAAAGTCAGATGCAAAATCTCTGTGCCCGCGGTGAAGGGGATATTACAGCCACGTGACAAATAAGAATATGTTCCATTATGTCACACCTAGCCTTTGCCCATAGATAAAAAACAACTCACCCATGTGCACAACACTTGTGTGCAGTTTTTCAATGCACTTGGCAGGTAGGTTGTTCCAAGCATCTTGGATTTAGGCTGTCTCACTTCCAGCTATCTCTTCATGTAATCCCAGACTGACTCGATGATGTCATCAGGGACCTGACCATCTGTTGCATTTTTCCTTCTCGTTCTTGTCGCTGAAGTTAGTTAGAAAATGCATTTCCTGAAGAAAATGCATGTGAATGCTGAACTCCATTGCTGAAGCCTGACAAGGCTGAAGCTATAGGAAAGTAGAACTTGTAATTGATTTAAAAGGGCCAAAAGGAAGCTATAGCTGAAGATTTAAAGTAGGGCTTGTTAGAAGGAGGTTGATTTACATGACAGGGTTAAAAAAAAGCCTGATTTGTTGAACTTTAGCATAAAAAGTTTACAAATTTGTAAAATCTAAGTCTGTTCAACTATATTGAACACTAACAGCTAAAGAATATTGTTGAAGCAATACTAATGAGCGATACCTGAAGAGTAAAAGTAGAACTTGTAAGGAGGATGAATGACATGAAATGTTTGAAAAAGACATGAAATGTTTAAGATTATAGTAGAAAATGTATGAAAATATGTACCCAATGGAAAAATGTGTAATTTGAAAATTGAAGTAGGACGCAGAAGAAAACAGTGACGATGCACCACAGACCAACATCTCAATCAGAAACAGAGACGGTGAATGTATAAGAGAACTTTTAAATTGACATTAATATAAAATGTCTTTTCCTGTAAGTGACACTTGGAACAGAAAAGCTCAGGGTGGTGGTGCAGGTCTGTTCCAAGTTTCACATGCTAAAACTCCTGCGTGTCAACCTGCCCTCAGTGGTTGCCATGGTGATTTTAACTTTTTGGTTTTACTGGGTGACACAGGGATATGTACAGTATGTGACTGGCATGCCACACTGTGAACAGGAAGGAATATGATTTCTACATTCAAGTTTTAGTTGATTATGTATTTATTTTTTTATATCCATTACATGCTGAACTCAAAATTTTGAAAGTCCTTTTCCCTACATCACATTCCCTGTTTTTTTTTTCTTTGCGGAAAAAGACAGAAATGAGATCAGTCATAAATGTCATTTGAACCTTGTTGTCATATCGTTGTCTGATTATCATATATTTTTGGGGACTTTTTGCCTTTAATTGATAGGATAGTTTGAGAGAGACAGGACATGGGGAGGCAGAGAGAGGGGAAATGACAGGCAGTAAAGGGCCGCCCGATGTGGGATTTAAACCATTTGGTCAACTGCAGTAGAGTAATGTGACCATTAATATATTTTTTAACTATTATACGTACACTTCACTTATTAAAATCATATGTGAATGAGACCTGTATTAAATTAGGTACTAACTGCTAATGCTCAGCTCTCACACTATACACACAATATTTGTTTCCCTAAGTGATACCTTTTCTTTTTTTTCTTTGTGACTCTGCTCTGAGTATTCAGCTCATTTCTTTATTTATCCATGTGTGTTTTTCAGAGCTTGGCCTGAATGCAGAGGTGACCAAGCTGGTAAATGAGTGTGAGCAGCCAGGTCTGGTCCAGAGTCTACTGCTGCCTGAGGATTTGGCTCTGCGACACCTGCCTGCTCTAAGCGTAGCTCACCGCCGCCTTGACTTTAATCATCGCAACCCTTCCCTCAGCCCCCTGCAGGAGGTAAACACACAGACAGGATTCAGCTTTTTTCAGTGTGGATCAAGAATTAAGAAAAACTCATTAGCTGTACAAATTAACACTTTGTTGTACAAACACGACATGTTTTGGTACTTGCTGTTTTTCAGTGGACCATTATTGTCTGAAATTGAAGCAACACATAGTAGAGCATGAATAGAATGGCCTGGCCTCACTTTGAAAAGACCTGTCCTTATTCTTTTACCTTGGCAACACAGAACAGTGCCAATATCAAAACTGTTCACTGTACAATACTCCAAAAGTTTGTTTTGCAAGATCAGTGGAAATCTTCAAACATTTACATTTGTTACCTGAAGCCCTTATTTGGACCAACTGGTGTTTCAGATAGGGATGAGTACCAAATTCAGTGCTTTTATTGGTACTGACCGAATTCCTATGGTCATCCCAAGTATCGATTCACTTAAAATCAAACGATACCACATTTCGGTACCTGAACGCACCCTCGTGTCTGTGAAATAGTGGAGGAGTGTCTGGCTGACGCACAGCGCATTGCCCCTCCTTACCCTGCTCTCTATCTCTCACAAACACATGGACAATGGAGCTGTCTGAACGGGCCGGGCAGAACCAGCACGTCCGGATGTGTTGGTCTGGCCAGCTTATACAGATGAATTGTATTTAATGTTAGTGAGTCAGACTGTGTCGGGTCCAGGCTTCAGCACCCGCAAGTTGGGTTTAATTTTCAAGCCCGTTGAGAACTCTACTGTCTGTGAACAGCCCCTCCTCTCTCTGCACACTCGGCCAGTTTTAAAGTTTTAAAGAGTTTTAAACAGAGATCCTGCTATAATACCGTTAAGGAAGAGCCCTAATTAAAACTTAGCTTGCTTACACCCAGCCATAAGTTGCAAGTTTTAACAATGAGATCCGTGGGACAGAAATGCGAGCTGCTCAGTGAACACAGTGGAGGTGAACAGTACAAGGTCCCCTGTCCCTCAAAACTCATCAGATACACAATCCAACAACTCCAAAACGCTCTCGTGGACAAGTTGTGACCTGCACATTCACCACACTATGAAATAATTATGTAACATTACGAGACTGTTGTTTTCGTGGTAAATGCATAGCCAGAACTACATTCCAGACATGGCTGCTGGACGGAGTGATTTCAAAAGCACAAGTAGCTCCGAGTATTTGCTTCATGTGTCGTAATGTTACATAAGTATACATGATTATTTCATAGCGTTGTAAATGTGCAGGTCACAACTTGTCCAGGAGAGCGTTTTGGAGTTGTTGGATTGTGTATTTGATGAGTTTGATGAGGGACAGGGGACAGAGGACCTGTATCGCAGCTCCTGTCTCTGCCCTGCGGATCTCAAGCAACATGCACCGATAATTAAAGGTAATGAACCTACTTCTATGACTGTAGGGATTATGGCAATAGGTGAATTTTCCAAAATGTTGAACTATCCCTTTTAAATGTGAAAGGTACCCATCCCTAGTTTCAGAGGGGGGCTGTCAGCCCACAACACTGACACATTACCACCTTTAACACTGACTGAGCTGAGATAGGCTTAAAGTTATGTACAGCTGAAGGGTAGAGTGATAAGTCTTTGGGTTCATTACCTGCCATTCGACCCGTGGTTCATATAAAAAAATCTCAAAAAGCTTTAAAGCACTGACATAATCTATAATCTGTGTTTAACATATTTATTAGTCACTGAAACTAATTGATCCAAATTATCCAACATGTGTGGTCATCATCCAGTCAATCAGTTACAATATAAAGGCTCTAAATCTTTGAAACATTTTCCTCCATCTCTTTCCTCCAGTGTGTGGTGCGGGTGTGCTGCATTCGCAGTTTTGGCCACTTCCTCACAAATCTCCAAGGCAACGTGCTACACTTCAACCCGGAGGCGGGCATCTTCACCAGCATCAGCCAGTCAGAGCAGGATAATCTGGTACAGCAGGCCAAGGCCCAGTTCCGAATGGTGAGTGACATCTGAACAGACCAGTGTCCAGATCAACCAGAGGGAGCCGGTCATTCCCCTGTGAGAGAGTTTAGATGGTTTAATGACCTGGAAACAAAACATTTCTTACTTGTGCTGTCCCATCTGACGTAAAACTAACCTCTCTTTATCTGTAATTGTCCAGGCTGAAGAGGAAGCTCGTCGAAATCGTTTAATGAGGGACATGGCCCAGCTTCGACTGCAGGTTTGCACATTATCACTGTCCAGACTGTTTACCCTGTCTGTGTGATTCCCAGTGAAATCTGAGCAGCAGCTCAGCACCGACGCAGTCACCAACCAGCCAACATCCATTTAAATCTCACTAATTCACACCAACAGCACTGAGAGAGTCACGTTTTTGTCAACATAAAACCTGCATATATTTTACATTTATCACACATGGTCAGCTGTTTGTTTTCTCTTTGTCTGATCCTTGCAGTTGGAGGTGTCGCAGCTAGAGGGCAGCCTTCAGCAGCCCAAGGCCCAGTCATCTATGTCCCCCTACCTGGTGCCAGACACAGCTGCTCTCTGCCAGCACCTGAACCTGATCCGGCAGCTGGCCGGCAGCGGCTGCTTCATCGTCATCATCCCACGGACAGGTCAGTGCTCTGCCTCCTCCTCTGTAGCAGCAGGACAGGATGAGGTATCTGGTTCAGGCGCGTTTGTGACATTTACGTCACTGAGGTGGCCTCGAACAAGGTGTGCAGCTCAACTTTTGTCATGATCTCTGACTTAGTAGAGTGGGATGATTGTGCAACTGCATGTGAAAACTACTACTACACAAAAATTTGAATTCAGTCTCACAGTTACTTGAAATCTAGCATCAGACATGACACCAGCATTATACAGTGTTTCAGGTCTTGAAAAGTTTCAAATAGGGCTTGGAAGGTATTACATTTCCTAAATGTTAATGTCAATTAATTCATAATTTTCTCTGGACTGCTACATTATTTTGTGTTTGAAGTTGTTTAATGAAAAGTAGGACAGATAGAGGACAGAGAGACAATCCTATCCTTTTTTTGTGGGCGTTCACTCTGTGTTATCCAGATGTCACAGAAGTTAAGAGGCAAATGACTTCATAACAGGTGGATATTGAGTTTAGAGAAAAAAAAATGACCTTGCTCAAATAAATCAATTTACAGTTGATTAGTCCACCCATCTTCTGCCAATTTATCTAATTATATCCTTAGGGTTATGGTTAGTGCTGCAGAGATCAACTGAAAAAAATGTGATGATGAATAATTCTGAACAGTTTCATTCCCAATTGTTTTCCATCACGTTTAAATACTTTATTACACATCAGGTATTAAACAGGTGGTACATTTACCTCTGTAAATAGTGAGAACTTCATCTTGGTGAGCTCTGCAGAAACTCATTATTAAAATTACCAACATGCATGCACAGTTTGCAGACACATTTTTTACACTGCATATGAACAGAGGTGCTGTAGTGCACAGAGCCTGAACAGACAAATGAAACAGTTTTACATGTGCTAGTTCGAACACATGGTTGTGACAATAATATAAGATTATGAAAAGTCAGCCTGTTGGCTCAGGTAATTGATCCAGACTACTTGTGTGTTGTAGTAATTGATGGACTTGACAGACTGAAGAAGGAAAACGCTGGTGCAAGGGACGGCATCCGCTTTCTGGAGTCTGAATTTCGCAAAGGCAACAGGTGTGTATCTGTTTTAAAAGAACTGTAAAAGTTCACTTTTCCTCTTTAAATCTCCATTATTATAGAGGCTGTCTTAATTCTCTTGGTTCCCTCTATAGGTACATTCGCTGCCAGAAGGAGTCGGGTCGAAGTTTTGAGAGAGATAAACTGAAACGACAGGACATTGAAGCCTGGTAAAACCTTGCCTCCGTTCTGATTGTTCTTTTTTCTCATTCTCACTGGATGACCAAAACTTTTACTAACCCTTCGTCTGTGTTTCTAGGCATCTATACAAGATGGTGGACAGCTGTCGTCAGTTGACAGTCTCCCAGAACAACGGAGATGAAGATACAGCTGGCATGGTGACCATTCTTACCGGCCATCAAGTGGAGGAGCTTTGCACTCGGTCAGCAGCGATGAAGGTCAGTCACTCTGTATTTTTTCCCATTATTGATACAAACTGACACTCAGGAGCTGATGTTTACCACCAAACATGACCATGTTAAACTGCTCAGTTTTTACTGCAGTGCTGCCACCTATGGGCTGTGTTCATCACTGGTCTGTCCTGGTTTTGCAGTGTTAGTAGTAGTAGTAGTAGTAGTAGTAGTAGTAGTACCTAATTTACTGATGAAAGTAAAGGTTATGTCAATTTAAAGTGTTCATACAGGTTCCACAGACCTGAACCATCTTCAAACTGAGATTCTTAGTGACTGTAAAGACAGACTTTTTACTTATTTGATATGAGCTTTCAGTGTAAAATGAAAATACGATGCTGATTTAATGATGATGCTATAATGCAAGGTAAATACTTTTAACCCTTAAAACTCTCTGACATAGATAAAGCTCTTAAAAGCGATGCACCACACTAGTAACTGATTTATCCCCTTTCCTTAGGGAAAGCATATTTCTTGTTTTTTACTTCTCAGCTCATCACTGCTGGAAGAAATTAGAATCTGGCTGATAATTATTGATATTTATTCACTTGTCACAGACATATAGTGTTACATGTGAGCTAACAAGTGTTGAGAAATGTCC
>OMNW01008221.1:9432-23223 GCA_900303245.1 Selene dorsalis
ATACCCCCCCCCCGCAACTCTTCACAGACAACTCAAAAAAGTGAACTTTGTGGGTTGTTCAATCAAATAAATGAACCTTCATTCAGTTTAATTCACATTTCGGTGTTTGGTGTTAAAATCTGATCCACTTTAGTAAGTCTAACTTAAATTGAAAAGTTGTTCAAGCAAAAGAAGCCAGTTAAGTAAATTCAGCAAAACACAGTTGAATGAATCGCACATTCAACTCTGTACATACCAGGAATGTCCTAGATGGGTTTCCATAGGTCTTATTTTGCACATGCCCAGAAGATGACTCCACAGACACAGACATTTTGGGTGTGGAGCTGTGTGCAGATTGCATGGATGTATTATATTATGCTGTGCCTGTCTTCAGTGGATGAGACTGCTTCCATTTCATCTGTGGACACTGACATTCAATCTTCATCCCTCAGATGTGAGCCATGATAAGATGTCTTTCCTGTGCACTGATTTGTTTTTGTTTTTTACCCCTACAATGCTGAACTGGCAGGGAGGAAAATATTATTTTGAAGTATTCATGAAGATTGTTCATCTTTAAAAAAAAATTTAGTGTCTAAGGTTTCATTTATACAGTGTTCAGTAATTCTGAGGAAATGTATTTAGCCTTTTTCATTCTCCCTGCTTTTTGGAGCTTCTTCTGTCCTCCCAGCAATGACAGGAATGTCGTGTCAGGTTTAAAAACTCTGTGAGATTTACCTGGTGGTGATGGGCTTGATCTGCTTTGTGTGAACTTGTTTGGCAAGAGCTTAAATGTAACATATCCATTACTGTATGTGTAAATGTTACATAAACTATAGCTTTAAGGTCAGCTTTTGCAGGTCCTGTAAGATATTTTTGTTTTCTTTGGCCATGTTATATATATGTTTAAAAAAAAAATTTAAACAGAGCTGAGAATTTTACAGTATTAAGGGAGATATTTAGAAATGAGGAAATATTCATTTATTTGGGATGATGAATTTACTTAACTGCATTGTGTGGAAATTGTTGACATAACTAGGTTTAGTAAGTCCAACATAAATCACTAGCTTTGTAATAATGAAAACTATTTAAGTAATGCTTACTCAAGTCGGTTAAGTTGGAACTACAAGGAATTGTTTAGTTGGTTTACTAAATGCAGTTGAGTTAGAATTACATTAGTGAGTTAGGGCAGTGTAATGAATGTCTGTTTAGTTGGTTGAACACAGCCTGATCTCACTGGTTTCACAGAAGCTAGATATTTCCTCTCTAATAACAGTATTAAATTAGCTGAACACAACTCAGTTATGTGGAAATTGTTGACGTAACTATATTATGTAAAGTCAACACATTACTTTTTTGAGTGTAGATGGATATAATATTATCAGAGTGGAGCTTGATGACAGTGAAAAGCAACAGATTCTAGAGGACCACACAGCACCATGTGCAGCTGCATGTCACAAGCCTCATAATAAGCACAACACTGCAAGTGACAAAGTCTTACCACTATACAACCAATTATACACATAAGACCACACAAACATACACATATACACAAGAATTAGCTGTTTTTGTCATTTTCCTTTTGATTAATTCTATTGTTTTTTTTCTCAACTCACTGAATTGCCCTTGACACTGCAGTGTTGTTTACCTGGCCTTCTGAATTAAAATTGAGTGAGCGAGTGAAAGAGAGAGAGCAGGAGGGCAGAGAAGATAAAGTATACTGCAAGTTCTTCATAAAGGTGTATAGTAGCAGTGTTAATACTGATAACAGTAATTGTAACAGTGGGTGTTGAGCAGGGCTGTGGAGGTGGTTACAATCACAGGTCCAGACTCTACATGTTTGGAGGCAGAAAGCGACAGAAGGAGAGAGGATGAATACATACAGATGGAGAGGGAGAGGAGGCAACAGGAGCTCGGTGCATGATGGGACACTTGCTAACAGACATGTCGATAGTTGCATAAATAGGAGATGGTTCAAGGAAAGTCTGCCTGGTCCAGGCTCATTAGCTTTATCAAAAAGTAAAATTTAAAGGCTTCTCACATGCATGGAGAGGGTCTCTGCCTCCAAACTAGATGATGGTTCCACAGGAGAGGAGCCTGACAGCTGAAGCCTCTGCTTCCCTTTCTACTTGTGGAGACTCTATATGAACCACCAGCCACCTCTTTACGATACAATGGTGCCTGACCATTAAGGGTTTGGTAGATGAGGAGGAGGATTTTAAATTCTATCGTGGATTTTGCATGGATCTTGTGCAGCAAAGCTGATATGGGAGAAATGTAAACTTCTCTCCTAGTTGTCAGAACTTGTGCTGAAAGATTTGAAATCAGCTGGGGAGTCTTGAGAGACTTGTAAGGGCAGCCTGATAATGAGGAATTGTAATCATGCAGCCAAAAAGGAACAAATACTTAAAGATGTCTGATTTTTATAGTTGATATAGTTGAAAACAAGCAGTTTGTTTTGTGGGGGAGTTAAAATACAAAGCATATTCCGATCAGTCTCAGCTATATGATCAGATGTGGTTCTGAAGTGTTATTATAGTCCTCAGTAAAAGCATCTCTCTTGTGCTTTTAAAGGTAAATATGAAAAAAAAACTGTATGAAAACAAGTAGCTTGTTGTTTGTCTGGAAAATCTCTCATTGCCACAGAGTATTAGCTGTTTGACTGAGGCCTCTTCCAAGTCTGCCGCTGAACTGAGAAATGAGATATTGATTTCTGAAGGACCATGCAGTAATTGAGAGAACACATCAAAACTAGAGTTTCAAAAATGTGTGTGAGGTGTTGGATCCTGATGCCCATGTTGTGTTACCTCTGTATTGACCGCCTCCACAATGCAGTGGATGCATTCATGTTGGCAGCATTCACGATCGATGACGCTCTGCTCGTGATTTAATATTTTTAGGATGCTTCTTATTTTCATGTGTTTGGGTTAAAACCTTATAGAGGCATTTTTTTGTCACACTCTAAGGTGTTTGCACAGATCTTTTACCCCAGAATCGGGAAAAAGACACAAGAACAAGTCTAAAAAAAAAACAACAAACAGTGGTATACCTACAGCTAAATATAAACCAGAGCGCTTCCCCAGAAGAGAAAGCCACAGCAACATATCTTCTCCACTGTCTTTGAGCTATCCTCCAATTAGATCAGTGCATCATGTCCTGGCATGGCCCATCACTCCATGTTGACAGCTCCGTGACTCTGGCAGACCCTGTGAAATTTATCAGTGCAGTCAGTCCCAGCCAGCTCGTCGCTTTCTCCCTCAGTCCCTCCACTAATCCCGATGGTTTCTGTCCCCAGTGGCCACTCTGGAAACAGAATTCTTCACCGGCCCCTTCTGAGGTTTCTGATACTTACAGAGAAACATGTGGGTTGGATAAATCTCTCACCACATCCAACAACTCACTTGGCGCACTGAATCCCCAGACGTGGGTTTGTGATAATGATGTGTGCCTTACTATTCGTCACACCAGTCTGAAATTTTGTCCTTGATTTTGGAAACCTTAAAAGACTTAACATTTTGGTATCATCAGATAAGTCAGTGATGAACATTGCAATGTTTTCAAGGAGAAGTTCAGTTTTTTGCAACCTGGATCTTATTTCTAGTATAAAATACATTCATTTACTCACCCGAACAACTTTGGTGTAACTTGGAGTCCTTCGGAAGATATTTAGATCCACCCGCGATCTGCGTATATCCATATAACGAGAGTTGTTGGGGCAACGATGCAGCGACAGGGCTTTTCACTGACCTACGACCTCGATGACGTCACTTCTGTGCCACTGCCGAAGTCGTAGGTCAGTGAAAAGCCATGTAAAAAACCCTGGATGACAACAACAACACAACTCTGAGCCGCTCTGAGCTCACAGGGGAATAATGCCGGTGATTCATAACAACATATTGGTGAAATGAAGGAGTTTCGCAGCAGATAATGTCTTATTTAGACGCTGCATCGTTGCCCCAACAACTCCCGTTATATGGATATACGTAGATCGCGAGTGGATCTAAATATCTTCCGAAGGACTCCAAGTTACACCAAAGTTGTTCGGGTGAGTAAATGAACATATTTTATGCTAGAAATAAGGTCCAGGTTGCAAAAAACGGAACTTCTCCCTTAACTTAAGAGACATTCTTAAGTTTTTAGTGGCATTTTCCAGTCTCTCACAGCAGACAGAGTTTGCGATCTTCCAGCCACTGTGGAAGAGACTGTGATGCAGATGAATGCACCAAAAACAAACAAACAAACAAAAAAAACACTTTTATGAAACTATATTTTTTAGCCTCTGTGCATTGACCAAAAAAACAGACTATGCAATAATCTGTTTTTTCATCACTACAAACTCCTCCAATAAAGATCTTCACAACATTTTCAGTGACAGAACAAACACATTTTGTTTTTGAATAATTTGACTAATTGACAAACACATCCTGTTTATCAGCACAAGCAAACATCTGGGTCCCAGATGTAGTTAGTAGTAGCAAGTCTCAGCTACAACTGTAGAATTGAATAAATAACAATTCAAACAAACAGTTTGACTTGGGATTTATTAAATTGGAAGCGACGTTGTTTTTTCTTTTTCTTTTCTGACAAATAGCCATATTAACATTATACTGGAGTTTCAGTGTGATGGAGCAAATTGCTTCCTGATGAATTGTGATTGCAGCCACAGTTAAATCACAAAGACTGTAAAGCTTTTTTTTTTACTGATCTCTGTAATTTTCAATTCAAAGTGGCTTCTCCTTGTGTTTTGATTGAGGCTCCGTGTTTGTACATTCAGTCAATCCTGCACATGTTGCGGCATTAGAGAAGAGAGTTAACATTGCAGAGATGAAATGTAAATATTCCACATGTTGCTCTGAACCTCATATATCCACGTAATCTTGTACTTTGCTGCAAAGATGGTGAAAGCCAAAACATATCGATACTTGTGCTCTCTGTTCTCTGTTTTTGACAGAAGTAATCATGAAATAAATTGGTGTACGGGCACAGTATATATTGCTGGCTGCTGCATTTTTTCAATTTAAACTCCGCACTAAAGTAAAAGTGACTTTTCTCTGTCGCCTTGCTTCACCAGCCACAATTGCAATGATATGTGTGGTCATTAACAGGGAATATAGGACAGGCAGTGAAGTGGACTCCCTGTAGGTCCAAGCATCTGTTGCAGAGGGTTCAGCGCTGCCATGGAAAATTGGACATTTAGGAGCCAGCTGGAGGACCAGTCTGCCCTGCTGTGCCACCACTACTCAGGTGCCCACTGGCTTCATGCCACCACCAGCTAGAAGCCACTGGACCAAAGCAGGCCAGATGGTGCCCTTGCCAACCTACGAGCAGCCGCTGTGAACTGTCCACTGTCCACTGTCCCTCGTCCTATCATTCAACTCAGGGATGAGTTTGGAGTCATGATAACCTGAGGTAAAAAAGTTTTTCTAGGTGGGGAGAGAGGTGTGGGAAAAAGCTCAAGTGGAGCGGAGAGTGTGTTGGAATATAAATAGATCCCATTACGTTGCGTGTTTGTTAATGTAAGCAGCTGCAAGGTAGAGTCGGGGAATCAGTTGGTAAGAGAGCGACTGCTCCACAGGGAAATAAAGTCATCTCCAGGCTGAACTCATTTGTCTGTTGCTGTGCACTGATAGATAATTATATTAGGAGCTTTAAGTGCTCTTCTGCGATACAAGTATTACCACCATCTCCAGAGGCACAGGACAAAGTACGGAGGAGAGGAATCTGCGTGCTACAATGGCAAGAGTCACTGCTCTGCATCTCAATATGTGGAGGCTGAAGTGTATTCAACACAAGTGGCTGCATTTGAAAGTCCATATCATGTTAGAAGCCCACCAGTCCTGGGTCAATGAGACCCATGAATTTGCTTTTACACCTTATACTGCATCAAACATGTACTGCTGTATATCACCTACAGCAGGAGGCACATCTCTAATCCCACACATGCTAATAAATATTGACAATATAGAAAACAGAACACATGGAATTACAACATCAATCAACATCAAATCAAGGTTAAATAAGAAAGAAGTAAACATCTTTTATAGATCCTTTATACTACAATGTGTAACTTATTTGGCTGTTTTTGGCAAAAATCGATATATTACCTTCATAAATATATATGTGCTAAAGTGTAATTACATTTGCATACAAATGGAAACTTTCTCACACTGTAAGAGGCTGCCATATTGCATCGCCATCTTTGAATAAGGTTGCCGATATGATACAAACTTTGTCCAACTTTCGTGTTTTATCTGAATGTTGCTGAAAGACGGTAAATGTGGAGCAACTTGAGGCAGTTGTGCTTGCGAATGCACTCGATGGAGTAGAGAGCTGGGGCTGGACTGAGTGATTGAACTGCTGCTTCCTGAGAGAGAGCTGCTGCAAGCCGGCCAGCACCAGCACTGGGAGCTAGGCAGCAGGTTGTTTGGGTTGTAGCACGGCTGCATTAAAAGTTATGGATAAGTTTACGGCATTTCTTTTTTTTCTTTTTTTTTAAGTATATGTTTGGGCTTTTTTTTTTAATCTTAAATCGATAGTATATTCAACAGAGACAGGAAATGGGAGGCAGAGAGAGGGCAAATGACATGTGACAGTACAGCATTCACAGCATTTGTACAATAATTATTGTTGTACTTAGACCTCATCACTTGTGGGAATTGGGGATGGTGACGTCTTACTTGACTTATCATGGCTACTGCAGGTGGTAATTACACACTTAGAAGGAGAGGCGCTAGAGAGTTGTTTGCATTCTACTAGCTCACCACTAGGGAGAAATTTTTCACTCAGTTCTTCTTTAAGGAGATAGTTCAAGGCAAGGCAAGGCAAGGCAATTTTATTTGTATAGCCCGTTTTCACAGGTTGTCTCAAAGGGCTTTCAATTTTTGTTTTTTTTGTTGTTGACATGTGGCTGTATGAGGTAGTAAATATATAGAAGGTACATAAAAACGCCACCAAAACAATCCAATATCCCTTTTAGATTTACGCTTCATATAAAAACTACATTTTTCAGGTGCCGTGTTACCACATTCTGATGCACAAGTGCACATATGGAGCAGACTGCATTAGGATGCTCTGTGATTCACTCAAGTGACCTGCAGCTGTGGCGTAATGTATTCCTTTGCTGCTGGTGCTCCTGGGCAGATCTCCTGACTGGGAGCGCTGCTCAGTGATAATATAGGTAATGCACCAACAATGCATGACTACACACACTCAGCCCCATGACAAAAACCTAAAATTACCCCTTTAAGTAACAGAAGCAATTCCACAAAGTTCTGCCCTTGGTGCACCATTTGAGTAAAATACAAAGAATGTATCAGCAGAATCTACTTATAAAAATACAATGCAGCAAAATGCCCACTGTGAGATGATTACATAGTTTATTGTTGCCATTGTATTACCTCTTAAGTGAAAAGAGACAGTATCACTTCTATAAATTGTAGATGGTTGAAACAGAAACACAAGTAGCTCAAGTACCTAAACAGAGGACTTGAGGAAACCTGCTTTTGAATAGTTATGTATTAAATGTAGAAGAATATTTTACACATCGTACTTTCTCACTTGTCCTCATCAATCATCAAAAAATTAAATTAAATGTTATTTAGTTGTATTTTGTTATGCTTGTTCTTGTTTGTTTTGTATTGAAGCACTTTCTCATTCAAGATGGTTTAAAAGTGAAGTTTAATTCTTGGCCCTGGAAACAGCAGCTGACTTAAATAATCTCAGCTCGAGCTCCTTTTCATGTTGTGTGAGCTCCATGAGCAGATGGGAGTTTCCTTAGTTGTTAAACTCTACCTTCAGGCCAACATGGATGTAGCTACTTAAATGCAGTCTTCCAGTAGTCTTCAAACACAGTTAACACAAATAAATGAAACCCATACATGAGGCAAAAGACAAGAATTAAATGTAAATGGAAATACTTTATTTCACTATTACACAATAACAAGCTTGGAAAGAAAAATTACAAAAGAGAGAAATGGAACAAAATGCTACAAAGCACCACATAATATAGACGACTCATAAATGTGGCAACGAAACCTTATGCTAACTGCCTGTACTCTACCTAAGTTATCATCCTCATCATCATCATCATCATCATCATCGAGAATTTAGAAATCAGCAAAAATGTTTGGACATCAAGCACAGTCATGCCAGTAATAGTAATATCTTACAGATTCATGTAGCAATGCCTCGGACTGGGGGATGGTGATCCTTAAAGGTTCACACTTAGTGGTGAGACAGAACAAAGAGAGTGGGTTTGAGGAAACTGTAGTCCATCATCTGTTTGGTATGATATAGGTTTGTATTTGGTATAAAGAGGAGTTGAGGAGGCAGACGTGGGTCACACAGTATTTGCAAAACCACTTTTACCGGGGGAACCAGGTGGGTGGAGTTCACCATGTAGAATATAGTACAAGAGCTAGAAATCAGTGGAAAGTACCTGAAGGTTAATTTTGTACAATTGTCCGTATCTGACAACGTGACATATGTTATCCTGATGAGTAACCACCATCCATCTGGTTAGCAGGCTAAATCAAATCCAAACTATGCAAACACGATGTGACCCACCCCTGTGAGGAGGACAGTGAAGAGACATAGGGGTGGTGTTACTTTTTTTTGTTGTTTTTTTTTACATGGAGAACACTGTACAGGTGCCTTCAGATCTGCCAGGACTAAAGGCACATGGGGTCCACTGAGCAACAGATGTGTCCATTCTGGAAATGAGAGAAAAAAAGAAGGCACATGAGTGGATTATTGTCACACTTTAACCTCAGGTAAAAAAAAAAAAAAAAAAACCCTTTTTGAAGCTCAGCGGATCTTATTTTCAGGTGGCCGCGGCGGTGCAGCATCCTGACTGAGACTGAGTTTGGCATTTAGGATTGCTCTGGGATTCATTTTGGCACCAACTGATCCAAGGCAGCGATATTCTCCTGAGAATACAAATGCGAATGGTCACAGAAGATATTCCACTTAAAACTTAGGTCTGTGATAAACTCTCCGGATCCCCAAAGGTTCACAGGGGGACAGTGCTGTATAAAGTCAACCACCACACGGACCTAATCAGAATGCTATGAAACAGCCTGCGCTGGAAGAAGCACCGTTCCAAAACACTAAGTCTGCATTCGTGCATCTGAATTCAGTGTAAATCTTTGACATTTTTTGAAAAGATGGCATAAAGACTTTGAATATTTATCAGTTCATCCCTTGAGAAATGCTGCAGTCTTTTGTCTAAGATGTGGACATCATTGCCAGGCAGGCAGGGGGAGAATATGTTATCCTAGAAATGCTGGAAAACGAGTCACTCTTGGTGGGTAGATTAGTCCTAAAGCTGAGGCAAACAATTTACACTCACAATTGGTAATGAAGAGGAAATTCAACTGCATAGTTTTCTCTCTCTGTGACTGTTCTACAAAACTCAAAAACTCTTAAAGCAAAAAAGTTGCAGAGGGCAGATTTCTCCACCTCATTTACCAGAACTTATTTCACCAGTTTGTTCCAGTTCTGTAGACAGACAATCTGAGGCTCTGTATCCTGTAAGTACTGTGTGTGCAAACATGTGTGCTTGTTTAACACAGTGCAGAGGAGAGAGCAGACTGTGACTCCCTGCTGTAACTGAACCAGAGGCCAAGAGACGAGGGGCTGACAGATGTTTGCGGTGCAGGTTACGCCTGGTCCGAGGTTTCACTTCATTTTTATTTAAAGGACCGATTCAACAATCTGCTTACTGCTGAGACTGGGATGAGAAGATCGATACTACGTTCATGCCCGTAAAACGGGGAGTTACACCCAGCACCCAGCTAACAAAGCCTAGCGTAACGCATTGAAACAGCTGTCTTGTCATTACTGTTGTTGCCAAGCAACAAGCAGAGACTTGGGGTAGTGACATCACCAATTATTTTTACACGTTTTTGGATGGATGTAAGGTGAGTTTTACAGGTGAGGTTGATACCTTGGGACGGAGCCAGGATAGCTCCGTCCTCCTGTTTCCACTCTAAGCTCATCTACCTGTCTGCAGCTTCATATTAAGCAGGTGGTGACAAATTAAAGGATAAAACTGAACAAAGTGTCTCAGTAAGGTTTTGGGACATACAGTTTCAGTACTCCTTGGCACACATGTCTCTGAACTCCACTTATACGTGTTTTCATGATGGTGGTGGGGAGGGCAGTTTGATATGTAGATTCAACTCGTCATAGCATAGGATTCACATGGTTTCCAGACTTGTCAAACCATTCAGTAACCCCTCGTGCCCTATGGATAGAGACACTGTCATATTTACTGACATCTCTCCCATAGATCTAAATGCAGATGTCTCTTCGGTCACTGTTTACCCTATGTCATGGTGTTGCCCACAGGCAACAAATCACTTTTTTGGTGCTCACATTTCCCCTTTAATTTTTTTTAAAATAACATAACACCAAGAAAGTAATATGACAAGTCTTTGACAAAAAAATGTGGGGCTGAAGGGGCTTTGACCATTTCTTTGGGGGTAGAGTAGTTCTTAGATGGGACACAGTACTAGCAAATGGTGGGATGATTATTGCCTTTTAACATGTTTAAATTTGAATAACAATGTAGAAAGAAATATTGTGAATGTGCATGTATATGTGAAGAAGAAGACACTTTGTTCATATAAAACTCTGGTTTCTCCTTCGTTGCCTCAGGGAAACATTCTGCAGCTGGACCACCTTTGTTTGGACAATGACATGTAAGTGAATGGAGATGTGGTGGGATGCATAATTATCACTCCAATCAATTCTTTTGCTATACTATCTACTAGTCCTTACAGAGAAGGATGCAGGAATAATTTTTTTTTTAAAATAAAAATTCATGCCATAAAGGGTTAAAAACAAACAGCAGCAACACTGGTGCCTCAATCATCAACCTTCTTTCAAAATCCTTTAGTCCTTTTCCTCTTTCCGCCTTGATACAAAATCAGAATCTCCTGGGCCGACCCAGAATTTGAGAACCTGTGTAGAACTATCTGTGTTTGTTATGTCAAAATGTCAAATTACTGTTTTGAGAACAAGCAGTGATGGACTATCCATCATATTCTTGCGAGGAAATATAAATGAAACGTGTGACAAAATCTATCACTAATAACATCACACTTACACATTTGAATGTGAATAATTCTCCAGTGGAGCAGCTCATTCATCATCCTCTCTGCCCTCTACTATGGTTTTGACAAAACACAGCAGCTGTCACCTCTGTAGTATGTGAACATCAGATATTCTCTCTCTTGAGACAATCACTACCATGTGGAAGTGAGTGTTTTAGTTTGGGAAATAAAGTGGGTTTGCTCATTTCTCCATGCTTTGCCCCCTTTTATCACTGCACTTATACATTTGGTGAAATGTGTCTTTCCTGTGAGCATAAGGTTTGTGTGCAGATCTGTATCAGCACACCAACAGCTGCATCGACACCTCCAGACATATTTATCACTATGTGTAATAAAAACAGCCACAAGGTGTTAAAGATGCACAAATTGCTTCCACAATGCAAAGTCTGGCCCACCGTGCACTCTCGTTTATTTCTTAAAAGCACTAATTCACGGTTCTCAACGGGAGCACTGGTTTGCGTCTGCCAGCCGAGCCTGGCGTCTTACCTTGCACTGGCACAGGGTGCACTCGGTGCCGTGTTTAATCCAGGAGGAGCCGCTGAAGCGTGAGATGTTGTGCTCGTCCGTGCACGTCTTGGTGATGTCGTTGCGGATGGTGTCGGCCTGGCAGGGGTCGGTGACACAGCGGGGACAGCACTCACCCTCGGGCACCATGGTAAACTCACAGTCCACGGGCGGGCACGGCAGAGGCCAGCAGTCCACCTGCCCCTGCTGTGACCGTGGAGGGAGGGAGAATTTGAGATGGACAGACAGACAGACAGATGGAGAGAGAGAGAGAAGAGGAGAGAAAGTTGAGAATAATCTCTGCTGAGGCACTCGTACATTTTCCATGCCTCCACAAATTACCATGCAAATACACATATTTCTCCTGACGCTTTGTGTTTGCATGCTAGAGGGAGCGTCCCCGCCTGATTAAGGAAAAAAAAAGGAGAAGTTGTTAAAGTTCCTAGAAAATATAGATGAGCGGAGCAATCTTCCAACACAGTCAGCATTTTTTTTTTCAGACTGTGGAGGTAAATGCTGCAGCTTTTTAATTGACTTGTTCTAGTCCCACTCTCTTATTGTTGTTCCAATATTAATCTCACGGCAAACTTTCAGCGCAGAAAGCCTTATTGGATTTCTCCTGCTGCTGTCTTCCAGTGAGAAAACAATCATATCAGTATTTTGGCCAACTTGACACATCCTGCCTCCTACATGTTAGGTTTTTCTGGCCTGACCCACTTCTGCTGTCACTCGGAACGTTTCTGCTTTGCACCTTAGCAGCAAATAAAATATGAGCTAAAATTCACAAGATGCAAAACGCACACACATTAAGTTACAAGCAACTTAACGCACAATGTGTCCCGCAGGGAATATTTAATATCACTGAAAATTGTGCGGTTCAGATTTTCAGATATGTTGTCGCACAGGCTCATGCAGCACTAATGCCCACTCCCTGCCTCCGTGTAGTGTGTAAACATTTGAAGTGGGAAATCCCCCAAAGTGGCACTCTCTGCCTGTAGCCAGAGGGAGGGATCGGATGCAGCCTCAGGTATCTGTCCCACTCTGTGATAAGGGACGCTGTCCTCTCTGTCTGTTTATGCTGCCGTGGCCTATGATCACAAAGGAGGAAGAGATTTGCCAAACAATCAGCTTTTTCTTGCCTTTCACACAGAAACAGTGTGGATGCGTTAACTTGATCAAAGTGCAAAACTGAGGCTTCTCTTTCATTCCTTTGTGATATTTCAGGAGGTTATTATTTAAATCAGAATTTGCATTCAGTGTCCACGGTATCTCTGCAATTTAATCTCTTTGCCTTTACCAGATGTAAGGATTTGCTGTAACAAAATGCCTCCAGGATATTAAAAAGTGGTGACATTTATCTTTGCCTGGGAATGAGCCGGCAATGATCACGCTCTTCCTTTTATGTGCCTCGACCTAAAGTACAACCTATGGCTAAGGAACTCACTGCTTTTGCTCTTCTTTTTTTTTTTTGATCTTCTGGTGATTTAACAAGATAGCAAATCACAAGTGGCCCGTGTGCGCAGTCTCTCTGCAAAGGCCAGAGTCTTGATTTCAAATGATTGCACAGCCAGCGGAGGAGGATTCACATCTTGGTCTGGAGAGAATGTTTTGCCCATCTGCCTGCTGTCACTGTGTATTTTAAGGCCCCTGCTGAGCCTGGACAGCGGAGGCTCTGTTAAGTGTAGGAGCATTCAAGGTTCATTTCACGTCCCTGTCACGCCACTGGAGTCCCTGTATGGTATCGCACAGCGGCGTTCTCCCTCGCCCTTTCAAGTGCTCACTCTTTATTCTTGGTGGCTGGTGGTCCTTTTGCTTTCGCGTGTCTTCTCCTCTCCGTGCATCTTTAATTGAGTGTATTTATGTCTGTCTGCACATACGCGTCCATGTATGAGAGGATGTTGCCGCGGTGACAGGTGTGAGTACATGCGTGTGTACATGTGTACATAGTCATGTTTGTATACGTGTGTGTGGGCCTGTTGCTGCAGTGTCGCCTCGACAGACGAGCCCCTTGCCGTCGAATGTGTTTGTGTCTGCTTGTGTCAACATATATAAGTGCTTATAGTGAGCAGCAGCCTCAGCCAGAGTGAAGCCGAGCGAACCCATTTTCAGCCGACTGTGCTTCCCCGCTGCCTCTCAGCTGAGCAGTGATTTTCGAGCTCCTCTGTAATAGCTTTCTGTAAGAAATCTAAAAAAA
>OMNW01008222.1:8905-23060 GCA_900303245.1 Selene dorsalis
GGGTTAAAGGTAAGCTTGGTACAGTCATACTCACCACCGAAATATCTGTTTAGACAGCAATGCTGTTTTAATTCTATCGCGAATTCAACACATCCTGCAGATATTTCATTATAAAAGTCTTCTAGCTGCTCAAAGGACACAGGCCCAGTTTTCAGCAGTGAAATACACAGAGTTAAGAGGTAACTTCCAAACAGTAGTAGAAAACTGTCAGGGCCTTTATGTCGTTTGTTGTGTCAAACACACATAGACACATATAAAACCCTCAAAATTCTGTCAGAACAGAAAATAGTTTTTACATAAACCGTTGAATGACAAACAAAGACTCTTGCCTCCTCAGTTTAGCTTGATAAATAAAATACACTACTAAAAATGTTCCTTGGCCGCCAGCTGGTCGACATTTACAGCTGAATGGACTGTGATGAGATATTCACAGACATTCTTGTCCACTGACCTTTCAACAGTTGAGACATTGAAAACATGGCCCACAAAGTCAAGAAAAGTGGGAACACGGAGCAACAGTGACTTAAAACAGGTTTGATCATAAACAAGAAGGCTTCTCTCAAAAGTTAGATCTTCATCTCTGCTCTCTGTCATCTTCCAGCTCCCAGTGTTCCTCCTCCTCCCCCTCCTGCTGGGGGAGAATTAGTGGGTGGAGAAGATGAGGATGAGGCAGAGGTCTTCTTCTCCCTGACAGGAAACAGAAAGGCGACCCCTCCCCCTCCCATTGCCGTCCGCCACAAGAGAAGCTGCTCCGAGTCCAGCAAGAACGGTACCATCCGACAGACACCGGCAATTAATCTGTCTGAGGGATGCTGTCTCATTAATTTTCTGTGTGTGTTTGTGTGTGTGTATTTCTCTGCAGATTACGGGTTGCCAACCAGTCCCAGGATCTACAGCGGTCCAGACTCCTCTTTTAAGAAGTGTGTGTGAGTATCTGAGACACAAACACTCTTCAACTCACATTATATTACAAGAAACACATGCAAGAGAGCAAGGCCTTTGATTGGTTCAGTGGTAATCATAAGTTGGATTATTAAAAGTGTCAGGAGGTGAAGTGCTGATACAAAAAATAGAAAATAAAAAATCACTTAAAGCCCACTGAATTAATACATTTGCTGTGTCTGTATCTTTATGCACTTACATTTGTTAAACTCCTGAAGCTCGGTTTAAAATCTAGTGAGATCACAGAGGGACCAGATAGGCCTGGTTGGCTTTATATTGAATGGGTCTAAAACGATGGAACAGATGTAGAAATGCTTCCATCTGATGGAAAGTTCGGGCCTTAAGAGACTTTGAGTCTTGGAAGCATCACACAGCTGCAACATTAGAAGAGCAGCAACAACATGATGCACAAATGTTCTTCAAATAGATTCAAATGAAGTGAAGATAATGAAGGATGAGGAGAATTGAGACCTGAAGCACTTGAACCGAGAGACCATGCTGCCCCCTGCTGGAGCTGAGGCTTATTCACAGTCTGAGTCTTCAGGTTGATGTTTAATGGAAACACCAGAGAACATTAACATGTCCCTCTTTGTCTCTGTCTCTGCAGTCCAGCCTCTCCTCTGAGCTCATTGACTGAACGACCAGGCAGAGGTAGGATCGCTTTGCTCTCGTGTCTGTTTTATCTGTCTGGACTCTGTTGAATCCATCATGTGTAGGCAACTGTGATAAACACTGGGTCACAGTGCAGACCCAGTGTCCTTGACCACGCTTCACTAAAGAAAAAAGAGAGCAAGTCACATTTGACTTATTTTAGTTTTTAATTCAACGCCTAAATTATAACTTACATTATTTTAGAGCTGCAATGATATTTGGCATTTTCAAACAAAAAACAGATATTCAGTTACTCAAGTTTCTGTGACTTGAGAATTTCCTTTAAATAAAAAAAAAAAAACTAGAACTTTGTTTTGACATTGTTGGTATTGTTTTGTAGTTTGAAAACTGTGGTGAACATTTTTTATTTTACACGATACAAATGAGTCATAAATGTCTGAACCACAGACCCAACTGCCTGCAATTTTCAATGTGAGTGACAGGTTCTATAAAATTAGTGTATTTATTTCCCTGAGGTTTTCGGAGGGCGGACAGTGACGGAAGCTCCTCCCACTTCATGCAGCCAGCCAGTAAAGCTCCGCCCAACATTTCTCCCACCAATCATCGCTCTCAGAGCTTTGGAAATGACAGAAGGGGCCCTGCCCCCCAGCCGCTTCCTCGCAGATCATTGGTCAGTTCTTCAAGATCTAAATCTGTTACCTGTTAGTTTCAGTTTTAGTGTAACAGGAAATCAACATTTTACCTCAACTTTGCATGAGAAGTGAGAAGTTTGTCAGCATGTTATCCGGAGCCTCTGTGAGGGGCTTTAGACTCAGTAAAGATCCTTACAAATATTCTGATGGTCATTAAATGCCATAGGACAAAAACTCTAAAACTGAAAAACTCTTTTCATGAATATTACACATTTCATTTCTTTGGCATCATATTTATACACAGATAACCCAGATGTTGAAGCCAGATACATGTTATATATCAAATTGACCAAATATGTGTATAAATCTGTGCAACAACCTGTCTACATTTGATAATTGTTAATGGGGAATTTTATTAGTTTTAGTAGTGGTGTATTTTTATTATTATTTTCCCGTGTCCATCAGCCTCGTGGCACAATGAGCCGGCGAGTTCAGGCGCTGTATGACTGCCAGGCTGACCACCACGACGAGCTGAGCTTCTGTGAGGGACAGGTGCTGGTGGTGCTGGGCCAGGAGGACAGTGATTGGTGGGTACGTATCTTGACTCTGTTCTCTTCTCTGATCAGGTGGTAAAATTATTAATGGCAGGCAGAGTCTATGTTCAGGTGTATTTAAATGTACAGTAACTATATAAATATAAACCTGCCTTTGTGTGTGTGCAGCACGGTTATATAGAGGATGAACCAGACCAGCGAGGTTTGTTTCCATCTTCCTTCGTCCAGCTGCTGTCAGAGTGACATGAATGTGAACCAGCATAGGACCCTACCAGACCATGGACCAGCACAGACCTGCAAAACAACAACAAAGCCAGGGGAACCAGAACCAAACCGGATCAGTACTGAGCAGCAGAGGCTTTGACCCCTGAACTTCAACGTATCAGGGATGTGTTTCTGAGCAGCTCCGACACCCCTAGTTCACATCATCCAGTCGGTTATCAGCTGAGTTGTATACTCTCTATTACCATGAAAACGTTATGTATGACCTTTAAAATGGAGACTCTTTATGGTGCTCGGGTCATGTGGCACAGTTCCTGTGCAGATGGCCTTGCACAGACTGCTCAGTGATAATTCAAGGTTGACATTGACATAAATTGTATTTATTTGTTTATTTATTTACTTATTTATTCAAAGTGAAAAGCACACATCTAACAGCAGGACACTGAAGCTACAATCCACTGGACTTCTATCTTGAAATTCATATGAACAATGTTTCCAACTCGGGGTTATTTATCTTGCGTTACTGATCGTGCGGCAGTGCCTCCACACAAGCCGCTTCTGCCCCGTTTCAGGCTTCTATCTTTGGAGTGGCGGGGGCCTGAGAGGCTGCGTCGTTTAATGGACCAGATCTGATGCATGACAAAGATGACCAAAAAAAACAGATGTCTGCTCTGAATTCAGGTAAAAATCGGTCTTTGGAACAGGGTGCAACTTTGTTGCAACTGTAAGTTGTAAACTTGGACTTAAGACAAGGTGAAGCCTGTTTCTAGCTGCCTTCAATGTCCTAAGATATCACAACGCCCCAGAGAGTAAGTACCATCGTTTTTTACTACCACCATCACAAAAACTACATGACCTGGTTACTTGTTAAAGAATCATTTTTTTGTTATCATGCTATTGAAATAACTACCATATAGATAGTTGAGTAACAGAAAACGTTTGCTCATTTTGGTTGATTTTTGAGCAAAGAAAAAAACTAGTTTCCATCAGTGAGATTTTGGCCCAATCCCATGTCTCATTCATACCCCTGCCACACAAGATTGACTGTTATAAAATCTTTTTTAATGGTGAAGATATTTACTTTTATGCGTCTTTTTGGTTGCTTCTGCCTCCATCTTGCCGGTGTATCCAGTGTATTCTTGGAAATTTGTCACACCCCTTCTTGTAGTGTGGTCATGAAAAATATTTATTTGAGGAGCTGTATGACCCTTCCACTTAGCCCTACCTCATCCACCAGAGACTTAGGATACCTCTATTCCTGAGGGTGGGGCTTAGGGAGAGCATTCAGGGTTAGAAATGGGATTGGGCCTTTTTAAATGAGCTTCTGGACAGAAGGGCTCTAGTTTTGCTCAGACTCTATAATCATGTTTCCTCATCACTACATATCCAAAAAAGGCAACTTTCAACAAAAATCATTTGAAAACACATTGTTACAACAAAAGAATTTATAGCACCACATAACTTCATCATAAAACCTTCATCCAAATAGATACATTCATTTACGTTAATAAGAAAAAAAGGTAAAATGTAGTAAAGGCAAAAATTTCTAGAAAAACCTCTGAAAACTGAGCAGATTGTTTTGTCATGGTGGCCGTAAGAACGAACCTTTCCCATCTGGGTTTGATCATTTCAACTTTTACCTCCACAGTTTAGGAATTTCTTGTTAGGAACAAAAAAAACTCTTTAATTCTGTTTCATATTTTTTTATTTCATTCAAAGTGACAGCGGTGGGTGTTTGATTTCTGTTTCTGAAATATCACAGTGCTTCTGGCTGTCTGGCAACTATGAATGAATGAATGGATGATCAGTAGGTTGTTGAAGTGAAACCAACATTTTTTCTATCAAACAGTCACAGTTTTAGCGTGATGCGCTGACTTAAAGCTATGGTAACTGAACATACATCATACATACATCTTGTTTGGTCAGTGGACGTCACTCCGTTGTAAATTTACAGACAATAACATACTTCAATGGAAATACAAACAGCTGATTGGTTGATTTGAGTTAGTCTGCACTTTCCTGTGTCCCTAATGGAAATCATCTCCACATTTCCAGACTGCAGGGAAACTATTAAGCACAAATTTGGATTTATACTCGCAGCAAACGTAGTGTGGATGTGAGGAAGAAAATTTGTTTACAGCAACTTAGCCCGCTTGCATCCAGATGTTAAGTCCAGCACAGGGCGCTGGAGAACTACTGCTCTGTCATTTAGTCACTGAACTCAGGTTTATGGCACGTTCAGGAACTCCTCGCCAACTCGTAAACTGGGTTAATTTCCTAGTTTACAAGCCAGACGTATTCCCGGAGAAGCCAACAAAGTGTTAAATCTCAGCTTTGAATTTAAACTTGTAAAACAATGCAGCAGATGTTTCAAATTAAAAGCACAGCTCATGATGACTCAGCAGTTGGTTTTAAGAGACTACGTGACCTGTTCCAGACAAACAGGCTTCAAGTCAAACTACGCTCTACACTGCAGCCAAGCTAACGACAGAGTAGCAGCCTCCAGATAATGATTTAGCAGTCATGATTATTGATAAGGCTGCAGTCGGCTTCAAACATGGCGTTTGTTGGATCTTCTGACAACTTTCTGAAATCTCCCTTTCTGACAGCATCCAACAAGCAGGTTTTAAACTTCTCTCTTGAGCAATTTTTTTTCCCCCACTCTCTTTCTCTCTCTCTTTCTCCACTTTTTTACATGAACGCCACAATAAAAGCACTGTTTTTCTTGGTGTGAAGACAGAAGCATCACACAAAAGAAATGGTTGTTAAAGAGGGTTCTGTGATGCAGCCACGAGGAGAATATGACTAGAGGCCTTTTACCCTGCCTCATTCATGGAGGTTAAAAATGGGCATACAAGTATCCTCAAGCCAGGCCATATGTTGTACTAATGAATTAGTTTGAAGCAGACTGAGATCTCTACTGAGCATCAGTCTCAGGACATTTTCACACAAGATTTGTGGGGTAGAGACAACATGAGCACAAATGTACAGTTTAATGCAAGTATACCAGTGCTGTCAGAGGGACGACCGTAACCGGGTTCAGAATGAAACAAACTCAGTGTGAAAAAATCTGGAAACTCCTCAAAATGCAAGACAAAACCACAAACCACAAACATTTAGACAACTGTGATCATATGCATATGTTGATCATATGCAACAATTATTGTACATTCACAGTACAGGTGTGAAACAGCCCTCAGCATGCTGTTATCGCCCCTTAACAGGAAGTTCAGCAGTCAGCAGCCTGACTCCTCTGCTACCTGCCGGTTGGTTATTTTTGGTTGGACTTTAGATTTTTTTTTTGTTCTTTTTATTTTTTTTTAAGTACATTGCACTGTATCCACGCACAGCTCTCATTCGTTAAGTTACTGATTGTTTGACTTTCTCCTTGTCAAGGTTTTATTTAATAAATCTTTGTTAAGAGACGTGCGCAGTCTTCTTGTCTTTGTCACTCCCATCATCTGAGCTGCAGCTTAGAGGAGTTAGGAGCTGTCTGTTAAGTGTTCATGAGGTTCAGCAGTGTGCAGCTTTATTCACTGAAACAAATCTCTACCTCTCACAATTAGTGTTTAATTTGGCTTTACCATTTGAGCATAATTGGCTACTACAGGCAGATAACATCATCAAAAATTTAAATGCCGAACATTTAAACTATCATTAAATGTTATGTTATTTCATTGAGACAGATCAAACTTTAACAAAATGTGCTGGTTTGGACAACCCATGATCTCAAGCTTAAAACCTGCAGACTGCCAAATCATTATAACCACAGGCTGAGAACCTCACACAGACTCCTCCCACTCATTGTTCCAATGTATGGTCGAGACTGGAAGTGACGTCGGTTTACTTTACCTCTTGATGTAACATAAAACATAAAAACTGTTGTCCTGTTTCCAGTTCCACTCTGTCAGGACGGTTTAATTAAGATAAGAATAAATGGATGGATTATAAACGATATTAAAAAAAAGGCTTGTAACATGACAAAGGAGTAAGAACATGGCTTCTTTGTACCATTTCTTCTTCAGAGCAAAGTGCTTCGATAAAAAAAGAGAGGTTATCCCTGTATAATGTCTATAAAGTCCAATAAAAAAAAGATATAAAAAAGTCTGTGGTTGTTTCCTGCTCAGAGCAAAACTTGTGTGGTTAATCCATGCAGTCGTACATGGCAGGACGGCTTTCTGTACGTCACAGTGGAGAGTCCCAAAAAAACTGTCTATTTGTTCAAGTTGAGATGGAACTCATTTAAACCAGCAGTTTGCAGAGTCTGCAGATACGAGCCCAACCCACCTCCAACCAGCTGGAGATGCTAGGCTTAGCTCCTCTGACCACCAATAGCTCCACCCAGTTAATCTACATTTCTGAAAAAGGAAATGCCTCGGCCCAGCAGCAGCCTCATTCCAGCATACCTGGTTGTCTAAAGTCAGTGCATTAGTCTGCAGGCCTCTGTCTGGTCTTCAGGTCAGCATTCAAGTCCACAGGAAGTCAGTCCATTAGTCAGCAGGTCTGTACATGAGCTTGGAAGTCGGTCTGTAAGCAAGTCTGTCATTTGATTGATCTGTCAGCAGGTAAGTCTGTGGGTTTGCAGTCTAGTTGTTGTGTCACAGGTACAGAGTGATTTTGCCCTCCTTGGCGAGTTGGTGAATGACCTGTGTCTCAAAGTCAGCGCTGTGGACTCCAGTCTTTCTGAAAGCTCCTGCGTAGCGATTCTCCTCCCAGTAATGATGCCAGTTCCCCTGCCGGTCGGCACCGTAACCAAACACTGACACCTGGAAATAGACAGGAAGTGATGCCATGATGTGCTGTACTATCAGTAAACACCCTGCATTAGCACATTTGTCTGTGATGTATGAGATTTTTGATATCTTACTACCTTCATCTTTCTGTCAGTGTTATTCTGATTATGCAATGATGCATTTGAGATTTGAACCTTTATTTCAATATTTTATTGTTGTTCTACTTCATTACACTGTTTTGATTTAGTTGTGTTTGTGTTTTCTGCCACTTTTATGTGAACTCAACACTGCCATTTCTTGTGTCTAGTATCTGTTCAGAAAGATTGTGAAATTGGTCTTGCAAACATTCGAGTGCTTGTGAATGTACCAAAGGAACGAATTTCTCCTCTTTGCTGCATTATTATGGGAAAATTAGTTAAAAAAGTAAAGTTGACTAAATGTTATATTCGGAGTGGCTCTTAGACTCCTCCCAACTACCTGGTCACAGGTGTGCAGAGCAAAGATGATGGCCAGCATGCCAGTGGAGGGGTAGCGACCGTGATGCTCAGTCCAATGATCGTGAACATATTTAAAGAACGCTGGGTTCACTACCAGAACCTACAAACACACACACACACAGACACACACACACACACACGGGTCAGATGTTATGATGTGTTTGTGTTCACTGGCTCTCAGTTCAGTTTCTTTGTATTCGTGTGACAAATAAACGGAAGCAGCTACTTCACCTTGTCTTTATCAGCCATCACTCTGTCTTTAACCCTCATGTAGGTCCTGTACAGAAACACAAAGAAAAGGTCAATATATAATTAAGTATTTATCAGAACATACAATATTTTTCCCATTAAATTTAATCAACCTTGTATCATTATATTTACCCTGTACAACAGGGGGCACATCCTGATAGCTGAGAATATTACTGTCAGATTTTGTCACCCCTCTTTTAAATATTAAAAGGAGGCTCCTACATGTTTGAGTTTTACTGACTTGTATCACCAGAACAGACATGTCCTGTGACTTTCAGCCTTCTATGATTATATTACCCTCTACAGCAGTGTGTGGGGGGCACATCCTGATAGCTGAGAATATTATCGTCAGATATTGTAAGTTATGGATGCACACAAAAGACGCTACATCTGATTGTATGTGCATGCACACATACACATCCACGAAAACCATGATATATGAGTTGTGTATATGACTTTAGATAGACTGTGTAGGGAAACATAAATGTGTCCCAGTTATTTCTATGATGTATGTACAGATTTGAGTGCATAAATATAAATGTACTCTGGTAGAATACTGTCAAGGTAATATGATGTATCTTACTGCATAATACATGTATATAGAAGTACTTTTTCTTACTTTATTGCACATGTCTTGTGTAAACAATTTTTTTATATACGGAGAATTCTAGATATTTTTATGCTGCATTTTGCCTTGAATTTTTAGTGGTTTTTTGTTCATGTGTTGGATGTTGAGTAGATTTCAATGTTCATACATTTTGATCTGGCCGGTGGACAAAGCGCTGGTCAGCCACTCCAGATCTCTCACTTTGAACGGCAGCAGGACAAGGCTGACTCCTGATGCAACATCTACTGCACTCTCTGGGTACAGGAAGTGATGTGTAGTCCGATTCCCAACATCTTTCTCAAACCCTTGAGTCACTGCCTTGTTCATCCTGTGGAGGAGGAGGAACACATGGTGAAGAGGTTCAGGAGAGGAGCCTCAGACGTGCATGTGTTCACTGTATGCGTGTACATTTGTACCTGATCACGGAGTTGTGGGAGTTGATCAGGTCCCCATGTGCAGACTGTCGCAGGTTGCCTGAGTTGCCAACCACTGCACAGCTACGGCAAAGTGATGGGAGGGGCCTCAAGTCCACAGTGGGTGGAGAAATGACCTGGAACATCTTTGACATCACTTCCTCTAGAGTCTGGTCGTTTCCAGACCGCTGAAGACCCTGCAGACAAGTGGTCTCACATTATTTTATATTGTAGCATTATTGAGCTTTTTGTACAGGTAAGCTGCAAGACTGGATCCATTAATGGCTCCAAAAGCATTTACTTAATTTTTTGTTTGTTTTTGGCATTTTAAAATATATATATCTTTTTTATTTTTAGGTATCTTAAACTGTATGACCAAGGCATGACCAATCAAGATATCTGGAGATGTCACTTTTAGTTCTGAGAAAGTGTGATAGACATATTTTGGACTACATGCTTAATTGTTAAGAAATTAAGAAACTAAATATCAGATTAATCAATGATGAAAATAACTGTAAGGTGTACACAGGTGTACATTTTACACACCTACAATGTAGCAGCATGCAGCTGTGCTCAGTCTCTCTTTCTCTTTCTCACACACACTCTCTCTTACACACACACAGTATACTGCATACAGTAGATCAGACTGATGTTAGCAGCATTACCACCCCCTCCTTTTAATCTACTAATGGCTTTTGCTGCAGGACTTAATCTATAAATGCAGAAAAACAACTCAGTCGTCAGTCTCCTCGTCCAGACTGCTGACAGCTTCCACAAAGACAAATCTAAGACTTCAGACATCTTACGTTTTTTTAATGAAAGCACAGATCTTCATCTAAAGGTCCTGACAATTAACCAAAGCTCACTGGATGGACATGTACTTACATGCATTACACATTCTTCTTTGATAACAAATCGTTGCTCTGTTATTCCGCTGATTTATTTTACTTTGTTAATGTAGTTATCATCAATTCATCAACAGGTAATGAAACAAACAGAGCAAAATTCAAACTAATGATCAGTATCCATAGACAGAAATCCAAAAGCAAAAGGCTTTCACCTTGTTTTCAGAATGAATCTCTTAGGCCTATGATTTGTGATTTCCTTCACAACTGGTGTCTTCCAAACCTCATCACAAACCCTAACCCTAACACTAAACAAACAAAAATATCTATCCAGTCAGACTCCATTTAGGTTTGAACAATTTAAAAAATACAGAAACAGATTAAGCTAAGGAGCTCATCAGATGAGCTAAAAACATTCCTACAATGTTGAATTATCTAAACGTAAATGTGATATGACTCTTCTTTGGAAAACAGTTAATTGTATCCTTAACAAAAAATATAAAGACAAGCAGTTAGTTATTGAATTTAAGGTTGACGGGGGCCTTATCACTGACCAACAATTAATTGCCAACAACTTTAATATTTTCTTCTCAGAAGTTAGTTTGATTTTGGCCCACAAGATTCCCTTTAGCAATCATAGTCTTCTTAAGTATATGAAATCTCCAATCAATAACCATTTAATTTTTTTTATTTTTTAAAGAAGATGAGGTTCGGGAGACCCTAATCAATTAAAAGACTGTTCTACGGGTTGACAACATTGGCAAGAAACTTCTGATATCAATTCAAGAGTAAACCTTTTTAGTTGGAAAAGGGAATTGTTCTTTAGAACTAAAAACAGCCAAAATAATTCCTATTTATAAAGATGGTGACACAGCTGTTTTTAACCACCACAGACCTATCTCTAGTCTACCTGCTATATCTAAAGTACTTGAAAAGCTTGAGTATCAAAGAGTAGTCAAACACCTTGATAAGCAAACATAATATACTCACATAAGTATGGGTTCAGGAAGAAACATTTTACATAGCACTTGCACATTCAATAAATGAAATATATACAGCTAGAGAGCTAGAGAAAATCACTGTAGGCATTTTTTTGGACATATCTAAGGCATTTGACACAGTCATCATCGGTCATCATCACATTCTCCTCTAGTTATCACATCTTGGGGAAAGAGACAATGCACTGCTCTGCTTTACCAGTTACATTAAAGATAGAAAGCAGTTTGCACCTTATAATGTAACTAATACTCCTCTTTTGCCTGAACTCTGTGGTGTACCACATGGTTCGATTCTTGTGCCCCTGCTATTAGAGCTTTGATCGGGCTCAAAAAATTTGTTTGATGAATCCTTGTCTGGGAAACCTGTTAGGGCCATAACCACCAAAATGGCCAAGAGCATTGACATACTGGGCAAAATCTGTCACTTGATTAACACTGAGGTTGCCACCATGTTTTGGTTTATCCATATATTAACTATAGTTAAATAGCTTGGGCCAGCACTTATCAGACCAAACTTAAGCCCATATACCATCTTCAGAAAAGGGCAGTAAGAATAATAAGTTGTACACACCAAAGACATTCTTCACACCCTTAATTTCTACAGTTAGGTGTCTTCAGCATTTATCAACTAGCAATTTCATACATATACCACATGTAGCTCTTGTCATCTTAGAACCCCTTATTCCCTTACCTCCCAATTTCAGTTTTGTATACTCTACCGAGGGTCCAGAACATGGCATTCATTGCCTGTACTTTTTTTCAACTTTTCTTCACAGCAGTTTAAGAGAGAACTGAAGTCACTCCTTCAAACCAACCAACACTTTCCATATGGACTTGCCTATATAAACTGTGTCTACTCAATACTCATATCAATACTCAATTATCTTATATACATACACTTTAACTCCAAACTATGTCATGAGTAAATTATGAAAGGAATGCTATTAATGATATTATGACTATTTGCAGTTTCATTGATAACTGTGGTAAAATAATTAATAATAATGTTACAGTAATGTAAAGTTTGGACCAAAACACTGGTACAAATAATGACTTTTATCTTGAAGGAATAAATAATCATTTTTAACTTTTGTCCACTAAAATAACAACAGAATGAGCAACATTATTAGAAAATACACAGCTCCTTTGTTTTGTCCTTACCAGCCACCATCTAAGTGCGTCAGGGTCAAAATTGTTATTGGTGTCTCGGAGGATGGGCTGCTGTTTGGGGTCATAGCGTTGGCTGAACCAGCCCAACGAGCCTACATCTGAAATACAGGACTTAGAACAACCACAAGACCTGAAAGAAGACGATACATGCAGGGTCAGACAGACATAAAAGAAAGGAATCATGGGAAACACAAGAATCCATGACCTCTTGTATGTTACCTTTGGTCATGGAACTTAGTCACAGGCTTAGTCACAGCCTCTTCTTCCTCCTCCTCCTCCTCCTCCTCCTCCTCTTCTTCCTCCTCCCCCTCCTCTTCTTCCTCATCCTCATCTACCTCTGACTCAGCCTCAGTCATAATAGGAGCGGGTGTCTCAAGGGAGTCAGGGGTGAGGTCAACAGAATGCGCTGTGAGTTCAACCACTGGCAACGCAAACAAACAGTGCATGATGGGAAATCTGGTAAGGCAACTAGTGTTTGTAGTAGTAGTATGAAGCAAGATCAGTGAGAGTCGAGAATGGTCTGATTTTGGAAGTTAAAAAAAATGACACTGACCATTTAGTGACTTATAGGCAATAAGTAAAACTTCAGTAAAATGTTCTCTTCCCTTAGTTTTAGTAAGAAACAGAGCAGCAGTGTCTGAATAAGTCGTAGGTGTCTGATGAGTTTGTTGAACCAGTGAGGAGAACACTGTGATAATCGAGGGTCAGTGGACACAGGGGAGAAGTGCCGGAGCGATGCCCAGTGAAGCATGGATGTAGCTAATTAGCCAAAAGCAGCTACTGTCAGACTGTTTTTCTCCACTGGGAGTCTGATGGAGCCTTGACGGTCATTAGAAGCACACTGTGTGGATACCTGTGTTGTAGATGAGCTAAGAGCACTATAGCATGAGAAGCTCTGCAGTGTGTGTGTGTGTGATTTACTATAATAAACATTTATGCGAGTATGAAAAACCAAACCCCAACAACTGTAGCTCCTCACCTGTCTCCCTGCTTGTGGGCGTGGCCTGGACGGTGGGGAGGGATAACGAAAGAGGCAGGAAATGTCGCCTGTGGATGGTCTGACTGGCAAACATGAGGATGAAGATGGCGGCGATCAATGAGACAACCCACAGCTTCCTCCTTAACAACATGGCTGGACGGACAGTGGGTGGGTGACGACGGGAGGAAGGATGTTGTGTTGGTGAGACGTCAATCAGCCCTTTATCATCCTGCTATGTCAGCATAGTCAGACTGTGTCATCTGCACATTTTCCTGTGTCCTGTCATCTCTCCACTCGTCTGTATCTCCATGGAGCCTGAGGCCTGTGCACAATGCCGCTTTCCTATTGGTGGAGAAGTGATCTGTGTTCACACCTGTCGGACAGAAACCCACAGCAACATCAGCATCATTACAAGAGACCGGTTTTCTCTTTCATAACACACAAATCATCTACTATCCAAAGCCACTGGTCACAGACCAGTGACTGAGCAAAGCTTCTCTACACTTTGGGTAAACTAGAACGCAGAAACAACAGCAATGGTTCAAGTTCAACACACAACTTTTCTCCATTGTTATAATAATGGCAGCGATGACTTAAAAGTGTTATTCTAAAGCGATGACGTCGACTACAACAACGCTCCTCTACCTTAAAACAAAGTGAACAAAATGGGCGGGCTTGTGATTTTTGCTGATGGCTGAAGTC
>OMNW01008223.1:0-21142 GCA_900303245.1 Selene dorsalis
CTCATTGTTAGTTTGGGGTGGGACTTTTTTGTTTTGTGTGTTTTGTTTTTCTTAATGTTTGTGCTTATAAAATTGAAAAACCAATAAAAAGAGTGTAAAAAAAAAACAGGATAGTTGGAGGTTGGTTAATGTCTTCCTCTCCACCATGGCATCAAAGGTTTCCTATAATAAATCAGTGTCGCTGACGCTCCTCAGCGGACAGATGTCTTCCAGCTGTCCAACATTTACTCATCTTGTTTCTCGAATCACTTCCGATCCAAACGTCTCAGGACTAAAATCCTTCATCTGGTACACAGAGTTGAAAACTACCAAGGTGAAAAAAGTGTGTGAGGCTCCTTAAAACTAGATGAAATCAATCAATTTACAGCTTCAGCATGACGATCAAATGACACAGTCTGTCACAGATTTCTCTGGTCTCTTTAGACATTTTAATGTGGACATTTATGAGTTGAAGAGTAAATGTACCTGGCTTTTGTTATCTCTTTTTATTTTACTGTATTGTGTCGATTTATTTGCGGCAGCAGCTTCAGTTCTTCAGACACATTCCTGTCAGAGCCCATCACACAACCACTGTGAGCTTGTCGTTGAAGCACTCACCTGAAAAAAGGTGACATTTTTTAACCCTTTAGTCTACAGTCATTCTTTAGTGATAGCAATTCAGTGTACATCCAGCCCATAATAACAGTGAACTGGTTTCAAATTACACATTAATCATGAGTGGATACAAAGCAGCAGGGGTTTCAGCTGTTAATTTGATCTGACTGAGTTCCACCTCGTACACCACATCAGAACAGATGGTGGGCAGTTGAGCACTGTCATGGAAACAGGTAGCCTAATTCCTCAATGAAGAAAATGCCACAACAACGTGCTGGTTCCCTGCAGTTAACAATAACTACGGGTGCGTGGCCCTGACTCATGTGAAACTGATATTTGCGACTCTCCGCTATGGTTTTTGTTATCGTGTCTCCCTGGCAACCGGAGCAAACAACACATTTGCATGAGTGTACACAATCATACAGGATATATACGCCCCGTTACGCTGGTTTCTGCCACCCACAGAACAAATGCACCTCCTCTGACGCATTAGGCTGCAGAGCATCATCAGGACATCACGGCTGAAGTCCAGCGTCTCTCCAGAGGCTGTGACATTAACAAACTCATTGCCTCATCAACTGAAATGAAGTTAACTGGTCGACTTGGGTTCAGGAGCAGGGCCATGCCTCAACCACACCTCCAATCACACGTCAAGCCTACATATACCTGGTCGACCCCCTCTTCCTCCATTTGCCTCAGGCTTCTCTTGGCTCATTTTGCTGAACTGATATTTGCGAGATTATAACTTTTAATGTGTACTTTAAAAAAACAAACATAACGTAGAACTACTAACCCATTAAACCTGTTTCCACACAGAAGGTACCGCAACAGCATTACTAGTGATGAACACCTTTCTTGTCTGTCTACAAATCTTTGAACTGACCTTGTAAGGCTGTAAAGACAAAGCGAGTGTATTGTTACCCTTCGACTGGCCGACATTCACACACTGAGGCTGGTTTTCCCGGCAGCTGCCAGACAGGCATTTCTATATCAGCTCCTCTCTCTTTCCTCACATCCTGAGTCTCTCACGGAATAGTTGTTTTTAACATGAAAAATCATTTTAAACTATTCAGTCTGATCTGTTTGTTTTTGACATGCAGATCTCTGGGGTTCTGTTTTTTGTCTTCCCTGACTCACCACACACACAGACACAAACATGTTGCGTCAGTGCCGAGTCAAACTGAGCTCATGAACTACACTCATAGTTACTATACATAATAACAGTAAAGCCAAGCAAACAGCACAAACACACCTGTTCAACCTGCAGAACCAGGAGCATGTAAAAGAAGGTACTTTAATCTTCTCTGTCAGTCACAGATACTAGTTCAACGACAGACAGATGTTTGTATGTCATCTTACTGTTTGACTTAGTCATAACATATACAATGTAAACCAATGTTGTGCATGCGTGCGTGTGACTAATGACATACAGCGGTCTCAGTAACAGAGGTGTTACCCCAGCCTCACCTCTGTGTGGAGATCTGGTGCAGTAACATGATGTATCTAACTGAGCCACAGAGAGGAGGCTGCAGCCATCAGCCACTATCAGAGCTGAACGTCTGCATTAATGATAGTTTATAAAAAGTCCACCTTGACTGTATGCCTTTACCGCACCTGGTTTCTTGACTTTGACACAGTGATTAGGTGGTAAAATATATTCTCAGTCTTAACATAATTTTTTTTTTGAGTGTTAAGTCTAACTTATTCCTCAGTGGTTCAATGAGTCCTTTAGTTTGAGAGTAGCAGTGATTCGGGGCTGGTGATGGACATAGAAGGTTCCTCTGAAAACAACTGCAGACTACTTAAAAAAACAACAACAACAGAAGAAAGGACTGTGAACTAGTTCATTTTCATCTGTATGAACTTTTTCTTTTGAGTGTGACCTGGGACAAAATTGTATACATCCCACCTCGTTGCTCATCTTTCACTGTAAAATGTCATTTTGATCCTTACTTAAAATAGAGAGTGATCCTAACTGATGTTTGCTTAATTTGTTGACTCTCCTAGTTTACGCTTAGTTAATACAACTTTCTGGTGAGGAAAGTAACTAAACTCATCAGGCTAAAGTAACCTTTACTGAAAGGTAGGAGTGAGGATTAACCATCCTCAAAGAAAGATGGCAGTAATGTGCCTTTAAAGCTTATTGCCACCATGGATCTATGGTTGCCACCTGCCAAAAAAAACAGAAAAAAGAAGAAGTGGAAGGAGAAAGATAAGAAGAACAATCCTCCATAGAAACTCAACAGAAACCAAGTTTCACTTGGCAGCTCTGGCCACCTACCACAAAAACAGGATGATCAATGATATGGTCATTTTCCACATGAACAAATGGTAACAACTAGCATGTACTTGATGGTGGGTGATGAGTATTGGTGGGCAGAGACAGAGTCTCAGGGTGACATAGATAAATTCATCTGATGTAGTGAATAACAAGTGGTTTTCTTTTCATTTCTGTTTGACTTTGTTAAACGTGGAGTTTGCTGTTACAACATACGGGAAAAACATCTGTATTTAAAGTGATGGAGGAATTTGTCCGTAATGACATGATAGTTAACATTAATAGATTTATTATTTATATGTCTTAGTCTTACTGAGCAATAATCTTTATATGAACTCCACCACACTTCCTATGATTTCCATGTCTTAGCTAGGACTATAACCTGAAACTCGGCTATGAAGGTCCAAACTGAACACCATGACCCAAAGCATCTGAGCAGCAACCACAATAAGAGTTGGTCCACTTATTTAAAATGATGAGGTTCAGTAAGCTCATCATCATCATCATCACAAAATACTATCATATACATAAATTTAACGGAATGGATGAAAAATTAACTTTCTCTGCTTAAAGGGAGAGAAAGCTAATTTTTTTACACACACCGTGTGTAAAATGGGATGGAAACTGTGACATCTAGCGTTCAGATTCTAGATTGCAGCGCTCACTCGTTCGCTCGCGCTCACCCCTCCCGTCAGCAAAGTGTCTTCCCCAACTGAGAAGACTGGGACTAGCTCAGGATCATCAAGTGATTAGGTGAAGATGTAAACCGAGGTTAGGAGTGTTTCATTCCTAATTGTAGAGTTGTTCCAATTCCGAAACCAGTATCGGAAAAGACTCCAATACTGCAAAAAATGCTGGCATTGGCATCGGCCAGTACCTGTTAGCCGTTAGCGCCATTAGGTCCGTTAGCTCCGTAAGCGGCTCCAGTTGAACTGGAGCTGTCAGTTTATTAAATGAAATGAGCGGCGCTCACCAAGTTTGTCCCCTGTCAGCTACCGTATTCAAAGATGGCGGCTTCGGTTGGGTGCACCACCACCTATGTATTTGTAAAGAACTCATTCTAAGCTACGAGAAAGCTTTCATTTGTATGCGATTGTGATTAGACTTCGGTAAATACATATTTATGAAAGCAATATTTGATTTTTGCCAATAAAAAGCCAGTATGTTACACACTGTCCCTTTAACAAATGCATAAAAAAAGTCAAAAGTGCCTATGCCCATTTCTCATCTCCTTGTGTTATTGATACAGAAAAAAAACAGTGTAAATGCAGTCAGATTCTCTACTGTTGTCTTTTCCTGAGTCCTTATGAGCTGTACTCAAGTGTTGATCAGCTCCTGTTTGACCACTGGATCACCATGAAAACAGCAGGATACTCATTGAAGTCACTGGCAAAAATTTGAAAGTGATGATGATGTGATGTGTAAATGTGTACACTGCACACTGAACCTAAACATGTGTCGATCCTGTGAGTGTGCAATACTCACGCATCACAAGCCCGACAAACTGCGCTGGGGCCCCAGACACCCAGGGGCCCTGGTCAAAACACCTGCCCCTATTGTTTTCTTTATGACCCTACACGTCAGTGGTGTCTTGACACATACCATCGCATCAGCGGGTTCATCACATTCACATTCAAATGACACAACATTCACACAGGTTGGTCTGTGGGGCTCTAATTCATGGCTTTATTTTGAACAGTGCTATTCAAATAAAGTTATTATTATTGTTTGAAAAACACAAAGGAATTGATGCACAAAGAGTTGTAAGTACAGCTTTAAGGAGACTCCTGTGTTTCAGTCAGTATCATCATGAGAACCTCTTGTGTTGTTGTATTTTGCTCTGTCTCAGTGGGACAGGCTACGACCTGAAACCTTGATGTTTACTGTATGAATTCAGTTTGGCTCTATTATGTTTTTTACAATGTTTGAATGTATTTGTGAACACACTGCAGCCATGCTGTGATTCATTCATTTGAATGCCATATGAGAGGCCTTTAAACAGCAGGTATGTGTAGATGGCTGAAATGTTGTGTCAGCTGATGTGTACTCACTGTGGGTGTGTTGTGTATGGTGCTTTGGATGGCAGCTGCCAGTCCCTCCTTCATCATGCAGGTCAGGCCGTAGAACTCGTGCTGCTGGTCGATCTCAAACAAACCCAGAAGTTTCCACTGCTGCCTTAGACCTCCCCACCTCCTTCTCTTCACTGAGCGCTGGTGTTGGCCGGACATCCTCCCCACGCCGCCCGCAGCTGCTGAGGCCTCCATCTACACTCAGACACAAGTCTGCAACGTATGAGACAGGAGGTTTGTAAAGCTCCAGCTAAGAGAAATCAAAGAGTAGGTCGAGGCCAGAGAGGCCAGTGACAAACAAAAGACAGCTGACTATCAGCTGAGTCTTTAACAGCGTAACTATGGAGACCAACACAAAGGGATAATAGCTTCACCGCCTCTGCAGTGTTCATGGAGTAAAGCTGGTCCTCCGGCCACAACATCTCTGAATTAAAACACAATTTAAATGTTCAACTGTGTCCATGTCTGTTATAATAACAGACAGCAGAAGAACAAATATCTCATCAACTAAGCACAAGACAGAGAGTGAATACGAAGCAAGGACAAACAGGCAAGAGAGCAGAGGTGGAAATACAACAAATACAGCAAATACAGCTCTGTGGAGGCTGCTGAGTTTGCAGATGAATGAACTTATTAACACATGAGGATCATTTCCCATCAACTCAAGGTTGACCTGGTGAGTTTCTACGATAAATCCCGTGAAAGCAACATGACGTCAGGGGAACAGCTTCTCACTCCAATGTAGTTTAAGTGACATTCAACTGATTCTGATGAAAAGAAACAATTAACGTAACTAACAGTTACTGTTTGTCTATGTGTGAGCCACAGTGACACCATGAACACACAACTCAACACAACTGTAATAAAAACACTGAATAGCATAATATAATACATTTTTATTAGTAGTAGTAGTAGTAGTAGTAGTAGTAGTAGAGGTAGTTATGGCAAGCCATTGTAGCATTTATTCAATACCCTTGATATCAGGTGTCCTTGTCCTTCACTAGTTCGGTCTTTGTCAGCACTAGTTGGACATCTGGTCACACTAGTTAGACTCTCACTAGTCACCCTTTTTCAGCAACTAGTGACACTTTTGTCAAACTAGTTCTAACAAAAGCCTTACTAGTGAAGCCAGGAGCCGCACTAGTGGCACCAAAATCCAGACTAGTCAGCTTTTTGACAGACTAGGGGACCACTAGATTCAACTAGTACGTCTTACTAGTTAACTAGTGAAGTTAAAATGTTCACTAGTTGAGCTAGTGAGAGCCTATATATCCACTAGTCACACTAGTTGAAGTGTATTTTGACTTTTCTAGTGAACTAGTGAGGCAAAACCTGTTACTAGTTGTACTAGTGGAAGCCAAAATGTGCACTAGTCACACTAGTCACACCAAACGCTAAGGACAAGGTGGGTAAAAACATAAATTGAGGCTTCCTATTTGCTCTCCAGTTCAAAATAAAAGATATCTACAAATCGGGACTTGGTATTTTGTCTTTACTCCACCCACTTCATTTAACTAGTTAACATGTTGACCTGAGGAATGGAACTAGTTAAGTTGTCAAGTGTCAAAACTGTGAGGTCTTGTTAGACTCCACTAGCAAGCTAGGGTTGCTCAGAAGATGACTAGATGACTAGTAGAATGTAAAATGTTCACTAGTTACACGGGTAGAAGACAATTTGACCATACTAGTTAACTAGTGAGGTTCAAAACCTGCCACTAGTCAACTAGTAAGACTCAAACTGGCTACTAGTAACACTACTTGGTGTCTTTTTCGACTTAACTAGTCAACTAGTTTCACATGTCCTCTCACTAGTTAACAAGTTGGGTCCAAAAAGATTCACTAGTTAGTGACACTAACTTTGCAACTCACTAGTTAACTAGTGGATGACATTTTATGTCACTAGTCAGATTCTTCACAGAACATGTAAAAGCTTTGACCAAACATGATGGACATTCTTCTTTCACGTGAGGCCTTTCTTTGAACTAGTAATGATTGGCTCCGCATTAGTGAGCGACTGCGCACAGCTAGTGAGACATTTTTTTAACGTGTTGGACTTTTTCACACACAGTCACACTAGTCGACATCCTCATCTAGCTAGTTCAACAAAGCTGCTTACAAGTTAACAATTTGTAATTCTGAACATAAAGTTCAGTTTCTAGTACTAATATAAACTAGTTTGACAAAAGTGACACTAGTTTCTGAGAAAGGGTGACTAGTAAGAGTCTTTGTTTAACTAGTTGGACAAAATGTTTAACTAGCGTGACCAGATGTCCAACTAGTGTTGGCAAAGACCGCACTAGTAAAAGACACTAACACCTAAAATCAAGGATATGGAATAAAAGCTCAAACAGCTTGCCATAAACTGCCACTACTCCACTAGTAAGACCCAAATTGGCCACTAGTTAGACTAGTCTGTGCTTTTTTCAACTTTTCTAGTTAACTAGATTCTGCACTGAATATGTAAAGGCTTTGACGAAACATGTTGGACATTTGCCTCACATGCCAGGCCTTTCCTTGAACTAGTAACACTTTGCACAGCACTAGTGTGCGACTGTGCACAGCTAGTGAGACCTTTATTTAACATGTTAGACTTTTTGTCACACTAGTTGACATCTTCACCACACTAGTCAACATCCTCATCTAGTTAGTTCAACAAAGCTGCTTACAAGTTAACAATTTGTAATTCTGAACATTAAGATCAGTTTCTCTAAAGCTTTGATGCACTGTCCAAATTCAATAAATCTGTTACATTTCGTGCAATGTGTGCAGCCATACGCTACAAGCAGACAAGCCCAGGTCTGTAGTCCCTGTCCCCTCTGGGCCAGCTGCCATACAGGACAACATTAAACCCTTTTGTAAGTTTTGTTGTCTGTGCTATGAGCTGGTCGTATATCATTAGCATGACGCAAAGCCCTTTGCACCCTTTAAGCTCCTCTCTCTGCCTTTAGCAACACACACAGCTTCACTTATATCAAAAGCTCCTGTCTGCGTCTTCAAGTTGATGGGAAACTGAATACATCACAGCTCAGCCGGGAGGAGGGCGTTACAGTAATTTCACAATCATTAACCATGATCCACAGAGGAAATATCTGATGTTGGAGGACACTGGAAAACTAGAGCTGTGGTACTGGCCTGTCATATATCACCACACATGTCCAAGACCAGTGAAATGGGCAGCGGATGCAGAAAAATAAAGATATAAAGATGAATAAATGTCACTTTTTATCACATCTAAATTAAAATAAATGAATATAAAGATATTCACGTGTATATTGTTTTTATGTATGTACAGTGGCAGTGTCAGCTGGAGCATGTGCCATTTGGTCTTTGGTCTAATTAACACAAATCAAGTAAAACAAACTTCTAACCTCCTGCAACTAACTACCACTAATCACGAGCAACATGGGGCCTGCATCATATGAGAAAATTAGTGATGTCTCACAGGGTTGCCCAATCAGCATGATGGCAACCCTGGGCGATACCGTGGAGACAATATCTGTGCTCCAATCTTGTCTGCTTTGCTACAGTGACAATAAAAGCTTCCTGTTCTATTCTATGGCTTGTGATTAACAAAAACTGAAGTGTGTAAGTGAGCGAAGTGTTATGAAGGGCACTATTAGACGTCTCCTCCGTCCTCCTCCCTCTGTTGCTGGTCACACTGCTAGGGTGTTGGGGTCGGGGGGGTTGTCTCACTAAACCCAGTGCAAATGCATGATGTGTGTAAATGACATGATTTTTTCTACTCCCTGGCGTTTCAGCTGGTCTTTTGGGATGTGTTCACTTACTGCACATATTCACTTCATCACAATGATGATGAGGATACTTGGTTAGCGCATGTATCAGGTTCTCTATTTGAATGACTGGCTGGTATCCAGGAGGCAGCAAAACAGAGGTGTCATCCCGACTCCAGGCCGTTACTACAAGCACAGGGGTGGGTCTCTGACAAAGACGGGGGCACATCCCAGAATTCACTCAACAACAACAACATGCTGTCAGCAGCAGCAATCCCTCAAAGCACCACACATGTGTAGCCAGTGATGCTGAGTGTGTAGCTTGCTGACAACAAGAGCAGGGGGGGTTGGGGGTTCAAGTCCTGGATCTGAGGTGTGATCCAGGGTCAAGCCCCTACCTTTCTGTGACGCACCGCCACACTTGATTTTTATGTCAGATTTCCACCTAAACAAACTCCACTTGGTCATCACAGGGGGGGAGAGTTTCCTGTTTCCTGCTGTATGACGGATGCAGACCTACCGCACCGATTGACCAGATGAGCAAAATACTATCTGCTTTGTCATCTGAAACTTCACATTCACTCTCTGAGCCACACCTCACAGTGACCGGGGGAGTAAATACTCGTTCATTCATTACAGATGAACTCTCTTATCGTGAGCGTTTAGCAATCATGCATGAAAGCCTTACTCATCATACAGATCATCAGATTAAAACCGGTTACTTGCCTCTGTGTGGCTCGTCGACGCGGAGCAGGTCGGTGCACGCCTCGGTCTGCCCGTGTCTCCGGTGTGTGTGTATGTGTGTATGCGCTGGTGTCAGTGTGTCACATGCAAGCCTACGGACCGAGTGTGTGATGACACTGAGTGTGTGATGACACTGAGCTGAGCCCTCCCTGTGGTCACACCCACTCAGTGAGCGGCTGACCCCCGGCGCGGCGCTGTCTCTGCCAGCTCCAGCTGCAGCGGTCACAGTGATGCAACGCACTACGTCAGAGAGGATACACTACAATTACTGTAACTATTATACAACTTTATGATGGTGAAATAAAAGTAATACACTGACTCACGGTCAGCTGATGACTGCTGACTCTAGTGCGGGGGCTGCGCTGACTGAGAATAGAATAGAACTTTCTTGGAAATGGAAAACCACATTTATAGCCCTGCACTTTAAAAAGTACCACACATAAAGAGAAAAAAAAAAAAAAAAAAAAAACACACATCTATCACAACACACCGAGGACATCTAAAAACATTCACCATGCTATAAACATGTAGATGAAATAAAAAAAAGCAACAAACAGTACACAAGTCCACACCACATATCGCACTGTTCAGACACAGTCCTGAGGAACCCTGACAGCTCTGGGAATAAACAGTTCAGTCTTTGCACATAGCTGAAAGCACAAAGTATTGTCCAAAGCTTTAGTTGTCAGTGATGACCTGATATGTAGAGAAAATAAGAACATGTGTGGATGTTGGTGAAGGTTTGCCACCATGTGACACCTGGTAGCCATGGTCAGTCAGGACACGCTGAGCTCCTGGTCATCTTGTTATCACATTCATAAGGATTTCATTCAGAAGATGTAATTACAGAAATTATATTTTCAGATTTTTCAAAATAAAATCATCCTAAGACATGTTTGAGAACAGTCTTGTGTTGTAAAGTAAAGCCGTGACAGGCCAGTGATAGGAACCTTTATGCTGTTGCCTCCAGACCACACTGTTTGAAATGAAACAAATAGTAGTACAGTACAGTGAGGAATCCTTTGGCCTCTGTATTCATGTCTAATGGGACTTCTCCAGCTTTCAGCTTTTCTTTTTCTACAGTTCATCAAAGCTAAAGCAAATGTTGCCTTAGAGATCCTGAATCAACAAGACATGACAGCCTACAAGTAAGTCGGTGTGAGGCTTGTCAAACCAGCCGCCTGTGTTGATTCAGTTAACTCTGCCCAACACATACACATCAAAGTGCATGAATGAAATACTTCATGTAAAGCTTAACCTCTGTATTTCCAGCACAAACCTCTCCACAGGAAAGTCTGGCAGCTGATGTAGCAACAGAGTACAGGTTTCCACTGACCACAGTCTTTCACCACAATAATGTTAACAGATTATACATCTGTTGCTGATCTGTTCTATTACCGCTTACTGTTTGTCAGAATGATTGGACAAAAACTCCTGAACCAGTTTACACCAGACAAGGGATGGTTCATGGACCGGTGACAAACCCATGACACTTTGGTGCTGATCCAGTTAAAGAGATAGAGTCAGGGACATGTTTTTGTATCACTTAGCACTGTGAGGAAGGACATCTTTCTATACTTGTGCACTTCTACAATGATGTCTGGATCTTGATGTAAGAATTCAAAAGTATTGTTGGAGGTTGACATCTATGAGTTTGAACGATTCGGTGCTGATCCAGATGTCACCAGGTTTAGAAGCTTTTGTTGTTGTCTTTAATTGACAGGATAGTGTAGAGAGACAAGAAAGTGGGGAGAGAGACTGGGGGAATGACACACGGGACAGTTGGGATTTGATCTGGCGATCACTGCATTGGGTTTTGCCAACATGGGAGACGCTTTTAACCACTTGACCATTGAGCACACCTCATACAGTTCTGTCCCAGTGTACCACAAACTCTCCACAAACAACCACAACACTGAACATCTGCAGATCCACTTTCAGCTGGTGGGTTAGTTCGCTTAGATCCTCTGAATAAAATGGCACCAAGACTGAAGTGGTGACGGAGCAGCCTCTGGCCTCGCACGCTGCTGCAGAGACCCAGCTGTTCCACACCATACATGAATGTGTGTGGAAAGGAATACAAACAGAGTGACAACAAACAGGGGTTTGTCTTCGTCCTGTCCTGCTATTTAGACAAGAGAATAAAAAAAGGTAACAGGATGAGGACATGACCTTTCCCAGCAGGAGGATGAAGCGTACTGACTGGTCTGATCGTCCCTCACTAACCTAAAGCACTCAACAGCTGTCCTGAAGAATGAAACATCTGTCCATGTGGCCTTTAAATCACCCCTATGGGACGACTATGGCGGACAACTCGTCCCCTGATATAGTTACTATTACCATCAGTTGTAATATTACACTGACTACAGCTGTCAGGCTTACTGTAGCTGCTCCTCTCTACAGCTGTGACAAATGAAACATCTTTAATCAACAAAATCATGTTTACCACATGAACATTTTATTAAGGAGGAAAAAGAGCATGAGCTCCAACAATTTACATCATCTACACACACAACTCCTGTACAGTATGTCACAGTATTTACAGTTTGTGCTGCTTTAGTCCCTCCCACCATGTTAATCCTGTCAATCACCGGACACCTACTTACATGAATTCACAAGATCAGACATTCTTTAGAAATGAACAGAGCACAGGTGCACACACACACCAGCTCCTGTAGAGAGTGATGCATTATGGGTTGTTTAAAGCCATGGCAGGTTAACAAGGTTTCTCAGGTCAGTTCAGCTTTTAGGATTTTTCACTTCGCATCACTAGCATCTTACACCTGTACCCTGTAAATGTAGCTCCTGTTGCTTAGCAACGTTGACAACAGATACTTGATACTTGTTTTTCCTCAAAAACCTGAGGATTTTCCACCCTTGGGTTTCCCAGTTGAACTACTGCTGAACTGAGCTGAAACCTAACACCTCCCACTTCTTTGCTGTGACTTTATTCTCGTTACTATTATGCAGTGAATCTTGGGGATATCTTTTTGTCCTTCTTTTCCTGGACCACAACTGAGGGTTAAGCAGCTATTTTAACCCGTGTCCTGTGTCTCATCAACTTGAAGGGGGATAAATATCCTGATGAGTCAAAATGAGTGGAAAACACAGGACTGAATCATGTGTCAAAGAGCCAAAGAGGACTGAACAGTGTAGCAGGTCATATATTAAGTGACAAATAAACAGACTGAGAGGAGGTCTAGAGAATCTGTCAGACTCTGCTGTGTCATAGCACCAGAGACAGAGACAGAGACAGAGACAGACACACACACACACACAGACACACACAGACACACACAGACACAGACAGACACACACACACACACACATTTTATTTATCACTAAGTTAAATGTTTAGATGACATGCAAACATCTGTCTGTTGTTGATCCAGTGTCTGTGACTGTGACAGAGAGAAGATTAAAGTATTAAAGTACCTTCTTCTACATGATTATGGTTCACCAGGTTGAGTCCCCACGCCAAATTTTATCCGACCTCAACACTGAGGTCGGATAAACCAACCTCTCTGGTTGGGCCCAAAGAGGGGGCCCGAGTCTGCCTCACCTTTGTGTGTAGGTGTGGTGCAATAACATAACACAGTGGTTCCCAACCTGGGGTCCGGGCCCCTCCCTAGGGGGGCACCAGAGATCTCAGGGGGTCCACAGAGCTTTGTCTGTTCAGAGGTTATCAAAATTATATTTGTGCATATTAAAATTCAAAAATCCCAAACTGGATGATCAAAATGTCTATAAAGAAAGAGAATAGGAACAAAAACCTACAACTGCTGTTTACTTTTGTAAATAAAAAGTTTGTAACTGATCAGTTTATTCTTTGGATTCTTCTGTACAGTCCGGGGTTGTGGATGGTTGGACGGGTCTTGGCTCATCTTGGACACAAGCAGGGGGGGTTTCAAGGAAAAAGGGTTGGGAACTACTGACATGACAGACGACAGAGGGGAGACTGCACAGTCATCAGCCACTATCAGAGCTGAACTTCTGCATTAGGTTTAGTTTATAAAGTGTCCTGCAACTTGTAGACTCTATTATCTTTTGTTTATGAATGGACTCAGTTGTTCAATCTGTTCATATAAAACCATGTCATTTTTTTTCCCGTGGGCTATCTCCAATCAATCACCTATCAGCATCATTTCCTACTCCAAATCATTATTCATTCGGCCTTCAAAAATCCACTAACAGTCGACCTCCAGTTCAGACTGTCTACTACATATGATACTGGTATGGAAGTCATTTGATGACAATTTTATTAGACACTATATATGAAGTCCTCTCTGTGACAATTTTCGAGATGTGTTTTGGTCTGAAGAACCAGAGAATCAGTGCAGTTTGGTCCTCTGTGTGATATTTATGCTGCCACTTGGGGGCGCCAACGACAAAGGTTTATAATACAGAAGCTGATTTCTACCCATGGAGAATCAAGTGCAGAATAAACATCTGTTTTACTTTGTAAGTATGAACGCTGTTGTTCAGGGGATGTCATCAGATAACAGAGGGGGGATCTTTGTTTGTGGGCCCCCAGAGACAGTCCAGCATCAGGGCTCTTTGAATCTACAGCAGTCAATCCAGCATCCTGACGTCAGTCCGCTTTCTTTGGTTTACGGCTTTTCCACATGACGACAGCAGTGAAGGCTCCTGTGGAGAGGATGACCGAGGATGAAAACAACGCCCCTGCTCCATTTTAACATTGCGCATAGATAACGTAGAGTCCAACACACGAGTTGAACACGTGAGTGAGTGTGTGTGCTGAGTCGGCCCACTCACCAATACACAGCAGCAATATTACTGCAGCGATGCCCGGCAGGATGACTGAATATTCCCGAGGAAGAAAATACTTGTGCAGCACATGATCACTGTCAACAAAAGGCTGGAGGAAGACAATATATCACTTCATGTATTCAATATTAAAACGTTTTATGAAACTAAATATAGTTTTAAAGGATTAAATTCCTGCTGCAGTATCAGCAGTAATAGGAACAGCAGTAGTTGTGAGCGGAGGCATAACTATGGTGTCTTATTATATTATATATGATACATTATACATTTTACTTCATTCATGTGATTTTCTGGTTTATTTAAAAAAGAACAGTGGAGCTAATGTACAAACACTTTAATATCCTAAGTCTCACTTTATTCATTTTTAGGCAAACTCTCTGCGCTGAACTTCCTGGTTCAGGCTGATGAGCTTCACCTGTTCATAACACAGTACTTGGCCATAATATGAGATCAGTAACACTGTTGCCTCTGCTCTGCTCAGCCTGTGGGCAGGTTTCATTCACACACATTTAGCAGTGTAAACAGCGATAAGCAATACAGTTTGTCAGCCGAGGTTCAGTGAGTGGGATGTTAGTGACAACAAGAACCTACCAGGACAACGACCCAGATCGAGTAGTATGTGAACAGCACGAGGCTGAAGACGACCAGACTCATGCCAGCTGCTTGATCCACGCCTGTAGCCTGACGACAGAGAAACACAACATATACACCAGTCATACACTGTAGGATCACACCTCCATTGAAGGGTCAGAACTTCATCAAACATTTTTCTTGGACACTCCATTTTTTCACCAGGATTTATGTGCAAACATGATGTGTACTGTATCACACTGCTGTCTCATTCACTCAGTTGACCTGTTCCAGTGGGCATTTTGAAAAGCATTTGAAACACACAGCTGTGAAACAAATGAAGCTTACTTATCTACACAGCTCTGGTCTGCTCCCAGTCTGCTGCACTAACTGGGAGCAGAATGAAGACAGTCTAATGCAGGTAGTGTACAGACTGTGCTTGACTACTACTCAAGCCTGTGTCAAAAAAACAAAAAAAAACAAACCCAACTTATCCCTTTAAGACAAAGCTGGTGGAGGGAGGACAGATTCAAACACAACCTTCAAAAGGCTGGATCCTCCATTTCCCATCATGCACCGATCAATCTCAACTCAATTTCAGGGATTTTAACAACTTTATTCTCCAATCTTTACTTCATGATTTCTTTAAATAAAATAATTTTAAAAAAGCAGTGACGTCGGATTTCTGAATTCACGAATACAATCACGTCGCACAGCACCATATGATCCTCTTTACTATGGATTAGCAGCAGAGCTCTCTGGTGAATTTAACATAGAAACTGGGAATATGGTCAAACAATTTCCTTGAGAGCAGGTATTCCCTGTTCTGACGTCCTACTGAGAGTCGTGCAGGTGGTGGTTGGATTAAAGTAAACTGAACACACACAGAAACGCATAGAGAGCAGCTACAGGGCGCTAACAAGTGTTCCGGAGGATTAGCTCCAGTAGCTAATGTGTTAGCGTCATTACCGGGACAAAGAGTTTTAACCTCGAAGTTAGCTGTTCATTTCTGAGTTAACTACAGCCATAAAGGGTTTTATTCTTATTTCACTTCTTTAATGTTTATCCCTTTATCTTTCTTACCATTTCGTTTCTGACGTGTACTGTTGTTGACTGACGCTTCCTGCTTCTTCTTCTTCGTTGTATAAAATGTGGCTCATCAGCGCCATCATAGGACCTCTGCTGCCCCCCAGAGCTCATCTCTTGCAGTGTACCCAGCTTTTTAGTAGAGGCGGCGACGCCAAACGATGTGAATAGTAACAAAAGTATATTTTTCATCTGTATTAAGTAATTATGTTTTTTGTTTTAAAAGAGACACATATCGAAATGAGTAAATGGTGACCCCTCTAATGAATGTTATTCAGTGATCATAGTGTCTGGAATTAGTGAGGTGCATCAGCTATGTGTGTAGATCAATAAATGCATATTACAGTAGAATGATTCCAAGCTTTACCACTTTATTTGGTTCGTTTATGCTAATAAAACGTTATTCCTCCTCAACACTGGTGTCTTTTACATACAGATATTAATAGAGCAGATCATTTGTTGAGGTGACTCTTACATGTGTTTACCAGCAGTTACAGTTACAATACATTAAGAAAAATAATCAGATTTTTAGAGTTAACTTTAAAAACAACAAATAATGTAAAACTAATTGAGACAGAACAATATGTAACATACAGTTTATTAAACACATTAATGCTGTGATTTATATGAATATTCTTTTTATTATTCTCATAATTTCACAGGTATTGGTCCCTTTAAATTTGAATTTAATAAATTACAAAAGTCAGAATAGTTTTCATATTCTCTCTCAGTACCACAACCACTAACGCAGCTTATTCCCAATGTAATTATGTAACAATTCACTTTCATTTAAAATAATCAGGAAAGAAAAATCCCACTCACCACTTGCATAAAAAGCATTACATATATAATATCACAGGCTACACACAGGAAAGACTAAGTAAAGAACAAATCACAGTTGCAGACGATTCACCAACATCGTTCCCTTTACTGCATGACCACACCCTCCACTGTAAATAATAAAACTGTTTATACATTCCCATCTCACCTTAACACTTTAGCTTAAACATATAACTCTGTATAATTCTGCAGACCAGCCTGCTGGTCTGGAAGAAAATAGACTGGAGGGATAAATGTGCAACAAGTGTGTCTCTGTGAAGTCTTTATGTTGCACATGAACAGAGACTGAGCCCATGAAGACAGACACAGAGAACTACAGTATCAGGGCTTTTTCTCTAGTGTGGGTGAGAAAACTGCAGGACTAATTACCCACCGTTTCCTGCACACTGTTAATGCATCATGTGGGCAGTTTTAACCAGGGACAGAGTGTGGATAAAGAGGAAGCTTTCCATGCATACTTGCACAGCTGTAGCACACACACATAGTGGCATACAAACACACTAACATACACATACTGCAGATACACAAACAGACACTTTAGTCCGATGGGGGCGAGGAGCTATTGTGTACTGTCCATCCTGGTACAACAGCAGCTTTGTGATGCAGCTCAGGGCCTGACCTCACTACACTACTGCCAACCACCTACAGTGTCACTGTCAGCTCTGTGCAAAGGGACAGTTCTCAGAGTGGAAACAGGCCACTCAGCTGTGATATGAAAAGAAGTTGTTCACAAGTTGTCTTGTTAATCCACTCTGAGCGACAGTCCACACACTATTGCAGCAACTTTACTAAATTAGAGACTGCCCACAACTACAAAGTGCATTTAGTTCTGTTTTAGGTGTAGTCCATTAGTCTGAGCCTCTTAGTAGGAGTTGGCTAAGTGAATTTGCTTGACTGACTTAAATAAATATATTGAGACTATTTGGTCCAGTAGCAATCAGCTGATTATCAGTCATTGATCCATCTACCAATCAGATCCTCAAGACAAGTGAATAAACAGTAAAATCATTTTAAAAACAATTGGACATTGAAGCTGCACTCATCATTGGCTTGAACCACCTTTTGAAATGTGAAGTTGGTCAATGATAGTGACAAAGCCACAGAGAATCATCACTGAATCATCAACCTAACGTCAGAGAGGAGCCGGTGAATGTGGTGCCAGGGGCAGACTGCACCAAACACCTTAAGATCCTTTTCATCTGAGTGAAAGTTTCCTTAAAATAATATCTGATGCACAAAACACTATTAAGTTTTCTTTAAAATCACTTAATGGGGACTCATTTAAGTCAGTTAATCTGTTGGACAACAGTCCCCAGTGACCAACATAAAGACAAGACTAAAGGAACCTTCACTGCAACATGACAACAGTTTATGCTGATGGTCAGAAACTGAGCACATCCTAAGAGGAGTGACTGAATCCAGTGGACATGGTTAACAGGTATCACATGCTAAAACCAGAAAACATACACTCTCCATGAAAACAGTAAAACATTAGCACTGAGGCATCTTTTGTATTACTGTAAATTACTTAACTTCTCTCCTTAGAAAAAAAATATTTTAGAGAGATTCTGTGGAACGCCCTTAAATAAGTCCCTCACCTACAGAGATATTAAGCTTTAACAGTTTATACTGAAGGACAAAACTTAAGGTGTTTTGTGCGACTGGTCCCTGGACGTGCTCACAAGTGCTAAAGGCATCAAGCAGACTGTCCTCAGGTTGAGATTCATAGAGTAAGGACTTTGTAAGTGCTGGGAGTGGATGGTCACATACGGCCAGCCGTATGAACACAGGAGGCTGTCTCATAAGAGCGTTTTGTCTCAGAGTGATAAGAAATGTGGAAAAGAATAAAGACATTTAAAAAAAAAAAAAAAAAAGAACATTTCAGGTGTTATTTTAGAAAACTGTGCCATCTCCATTTCCTTATAGTGGTTTCTAAGGATCGTCTCCACAGAGTACATGTGTGCAAAATATAGTACATACTGTACACAGACATCAAATAGCATTAAAATATCCTAAAAACTTGTATTCCAGTTCCAGTCTGTCAGTCAGAGAGTCAGTCAGAGCCTCTGATGGCTCTGCTGCTGCAGCTGCTGAGTCCTCAACAACTTGAAAGTCAGAAAATTATTATTATTTATATGGAGATTAACCTGTTTCCAGACTGAGTCTCATGGCCTCACTTCACCACAGATGTACCGTACTGCATTCTGTCAGGCCATCAGGTACCACTCCCTGCTGATTCAATTTTCAACTTTCAGAGCAGCATTATTTCAGTGTCAAACTACACTTCTCACACTATGGTGGTTTTCAGGGTACTGTTCAAGTAATATATGCATGTGGCACTGGTCAGAGCGTCACTGGGTGTCAGACTGGTCCTTTGTTCTGTTTGTTTGCATCTAAATGGTGCAGTCATGATTTTTATATAATATACACCTGTGTTTTTATGTCCTGTGTTTTATATGAGTTTAGATAAACGGGGTGGCAGAGGTGACTCAACCTACTGATCCAGGACAAGATCTGTCACACACCCATTATAATGAAATGATAATTTGATAACTGTAAATTCTCAAATAGAATTAGGCAGCCTAGAAAAAGAAGGGGTAAAACTCAGCACGAAGACTGATGTCTGGTCTCAGGAGGGAAAAATGAACTTGAACTGAATCCTGTCAATCTAAAAATGTCCACACGCAAAACAGACCATAACACTACACTGTTCAACAGGGGTGTCTTGGACGTTAAAGATGATTTAAAGCCATTGACACCTCACCTCCTGAGAGACAACAATATGTCATTTACACATTTATTGTGAGGTAAGTAACTTGATTCAAGTTCAGAACTTTCTATAAATTTTGATCGTGAATGATTAACGTTTGTGCCTGATTATAAAAGTGTTGAATCCTCACACTGATGTCACCTGGCTGCAGTGCTTCACAATAAAAGCCTCCGCAGACAGGAGAGGAACCACTGTACTGTTCGATGTGTTTAAATGTAAAACAGACAGGGAGTGAAACTGTTGAAAATGAGAAATAAAGCTCCAGCTCTTTCTTCATCTGAGGTAAAACAGAGCCCCCTTTTCTGTTTGAGAAAATACAGTAACTGGGTTAAACTCACCATCAACCACCTGGTTAAATAAACCAGAAAGGCTCAATATCTATATCATAGTAGTCTTACACTGAGCTTTGTGCACATGCTCAGTCGCAGACAATCAGAGTCATTACACACAATGTGGCTGGAGATGAGTCCATGCGTCTGTCAGTGAGTCTCGATGACGACCGGCTCAAACACACCTGGCGTTCCTCTGAGAAAACATAAACACAGCGTCAGTCAGACAGAGCGGTGGGCCGGTCAGAGAGACACAGTGAACGTAGATGTGTACTGTACCTGTTGGCCAGCGTCCCACTTAGGGCAGTGGTCCCATCCTTACTGACAAACAGTCTCAGGTTGCTGTCTGTGGGCAGAGGAACAGAGCAGGAGGAGTTCAGACAGTGATACACACGGTTCTGCTGAAACTTAAGTGAAACTCTGTCCAACCTTCGTTGTTGCTGCTGTCAGAGAAGTTCTGACTCTGGACGATCTTCTCCACGATGTCGTCGGCGTCGATGCGAGTGTCGTCCACACAGCTGTGCTGCCTCTGCACAGTGTCCTTCTTCCTCCTGATGTTGGATGAGACACAGTGACAACAGCAACAAGAGAGGATTCAGATCTGAAACACAGCAACACTCAGCAGCAGCTGAGTCTCTGCTTTATACAACCACCATATTACAACCACTGGTTTTCTCAATGCCAACAAATCCCCACTCAGGAAACATCAACATCCTACATTTATCATGTCAAAGCTGTTGATGCCACATTATTATTTTTCACTTTATGAATTACATATTGCACATATGTGACTTTTATACTTAAAACATTACATTTATTTTTCATTTTATTTCAACGATTCTTTTCATCCTTTATAATTATGGCCCTATTGTCTTAATACTCCCCCACAGTGAACTGAGTTTGCTGACATCACTGCATCAATCTGCTCACCCTGAGCAGAAGCCACCTGTGAGGGTGGTGCAGGTGTTCGGCAGGTCCAACAGCAGGTGGTGCTACTGACACTTACGATGCTCAGCCTCAGTGCTGGCTGAGTCTGTCACCTTTTTTCTTTCTTCAGTTTTATGCTGAAGTTTTTCTTGAAAGTGCTTAAAAATTGAAATGTTGATAAGACATGCCTGTCTGACAAAGACCCTCAACAGTCCCCCCAGACTCCCATGTTAAAATGTCCAACTGTCCAGCCTGGTATAATACAATTTTTGTCTCTACAGCTAATTTCCTTCTGCATAACAACTGTTTATAGAACGCACCTGTTAACAGTTTATTAAGGTTTTAACTCATAGAAAACTGGGGGCGTGGTCACTTTGAGTGACAAGTAGTTGCCATCATAGTTGGCTAGCTGTCAG
>OMNW01008224.1:0-12375 GCA_900303245.1 Selene dorsalis
CATCTGAGATCTTTTCATCATGTGCTCAATGTATAACTGCGGGCCTGGCAAAAGGTGTGCTCGCAGAGAGCCAGCGCGGTGATTGTGCTGAGGACAGCAGGACGGGAACGACAGCAGAGGGATAAATCAGCGCTCCCAGCGCAGAGAAAAGCCACAGTCTGAACTGGAAATAAACCAGTGGGACTCCTTACGCCTCGCTAATGGCCCGCGGTGCTTTCCGCCCAAAAGCTGCTTTCTAAGACGCGGGGCCCTACAGATCCAGCGATCGTACAGATGAGCATCCTCGTTCAAAAGGTGGGATATTTTTAGCTTCCTGAGTAGGTGTGACTCTGCCTCGTGTTGGTTAAATCATGAATAATCTCTCTCTGAGTCTGCAGACGAGCTTTCAATTAAATCTTCTGTTGTTCTGAAAGAGCTGCTCGGCGTCGTTTTTAAGGACTGGACACAGGACACAGGACACAGGACACTGACACTATGAAATCATCACTCAAAGGAAGTGAAAACCTTCATCAGTGTTATTTCGGATCACATCTGAGGAGCAGCTGTATTTTACCAGCAGTGCGGGACTTGCAGCACAGTGTCCTCAGCCACTTGATTTTGACAAAAAGCTTTGTTTGCAGAGGATGGATTTAACCTCTCTGCATGCGCTCCTAAATGGCTATTTGGAAAATGGTTGTGCCACTTCAATGCCAGAAGCCAAAAGGTGATGCTCGCGGCTCAGAGGAAAACCCACTAAAGTCAAACCAATCACTCTTGCCATTGCTACCTGTCAGACAGAACAAATTGAATTTGTCTTCCTTCGGTGGCTTGTTGGAGCTCTAAACAGCGTATTAGTGGCTCTACTTATCAAAGCTGTCAGAGCAAATCTGTTTAGCTGTGAACCTGGGAGACTCAGATCAGCCTCCAGATGACACCGCATATGCACTACATACTCAGCGCTCAGCCAGATTATTTTGTAGAAGTGATTTCAGCTCCACAATACAGTGCATGTCAGCACATGGTGATTAATGAGTCTGCTCGAAATTCAAACAAAAGGTCGTGAAGGTCGTAACCACACGCTGGAATATAGACACTGGGGTTTAGTTCAATGTTCCAAACAATGCCTATCAGCTGGCATCCAAAAAGCTATTTACAAAAATCTACAAAAATGCTGCCATCTTGTGCAGTACATCATTTAAGGTCTGTCTGTCCATATAATATGAATTCATGAACTAGATTTAGCTTTTTGTTTATTTTTTGAGGGGCATTTTTTTGTTTTATTCTGTTATTGTTGCAGTTTAGTTAAGTTTAAAGCTGCATGATTAATCTTATTTCCATCATCATCACAATGTCAACGTGCACGACAAACACATGGCAAAGGTTCCCTGAAATGCGATGAGTACATTTTATTTACAGGCACACCTCACACCTGTAACCAGAGCTACTCCAACCACCTAGACGTAATGTAACAACAACAGCGGTCCCTTGGATACCGCGCCTGAAACGTGTCCACGTGGCATCGATCATCATATTTGTACTGACACGACTTCTCATGTTTAGTCAACTTATAATGTTTGGAGTTTGTTTACAGTGTTCAATCTTTCCACTCCTCTTCTCTGTTTGTGGTGTATTTGTGTGGCAGTGTCATAGCACCACTACAGGCCTGGTGTTTGTACTACAGAGTGTACAGTCAACTGTATGGTTGATGTGCACACCTGAATATTTGCTTATTTATCGCGAGTCATATCATCACTGCACATCGGACATCTTGCTGATATTCTGCTGGCCTGTCTTAGTTTATTTTTTCCAAGATCCAGTTTTAAACAGTTTAATTTAGACGTTCACACATCTTGATCCATGCAGGTCCATCAAATATGCTACAGTACAATGTTCTCCTCACCATGAAGCCATGGTCACGATTTGTGATTTATGAACTTTTCATAAAAATTTAACTAGACCAGTACTTTGGTTCACGATCAACAAAACAAATCACGTTCCAATCATCTTAAGTAGTTCTGCTACTTTGCTATTTAGCAATCATTAGCATGCTAACACATCGAGTTCAGAGAGAGAAAACTGCATTGCACATTTTAACTGCGACCCCGTTTGAATGCCACTGAGAAATGCAGCCTTCATATCCTGGGAAACACAGGAAGATTCATTGTGTGCTGATAATGAAAGCAAACAGCACCAGCAGAGAGCCTGAGGGTTACACTTGTACCTGTAAGTTTAAAGTTTCAGCTCAGTTAACAGCTAACGGTACAACTGTTAAAAGTAGTGGCTTTAAAACTGTAAAAGTTTCTCTTTTTTGTGACAAAATGTGTCATGCTGTTAAGGTTTCTGGGCTTTTTACTGAATGTTTTCTTATTTGAATTCAAAGAGTGTTGACAGAGGATGTGTTGTCACAAAGCGGATACAACTCTATGGTGTTTCATGCTGGGTGTCGACTAATATAAAACCTGGCACACTGCGGATATTTACACCTGGAAAATTGACTTTGGCTTCGTTTTACTGTGCATGTGATTCATAATTTTCGGATTTTAAACCGGAAAGAAGGGAGAAACTAAACCTTGATGTAACCTTTGGAGAGGTATCTGTTTAGTGTGTGACTCTTGTGCTGCGTTTGGTCCCCGCTGTTCTCTCCATCCGTTCACTCCAGGTTACCGCTGTCCTTCCCCTCGGAGGGCTGAGGTGAAAACTTGAGTGATGGTGTAAGAACAGCCCTCTCACTTTTACATCAGCCTCCCCATCGCGCTCCCAGCGGGAAATCCCTGTCATGCACCGAGCGGGTGGTGCCAATAAACCGCTGCTGCTGGTGAAGGTTCCTTGTGGTGGTGGGTGAGGCTGAAGTGCTCTCAAATGTGGCAACTGCATTATCGCTCAGAGGGGCCTCACGTGGAGGTCACTGTGAAGCTGGCCGTCTATAACCCTATTGCAAACACGCTCCCACCCTACGAGCTAATGAGTTTTTCTTTGTGGAAAAGAACAACATGTGTACATGTATCTATCGTGTATGAAATGAATTCCACTGTGACAAAGCTCCTTCAAATCTCATATCCATAAATATTCATTGACAAATTAATATACCGAGACATAAAAGCGTCATTGACCAAGGTCAGCGTAATGGAGAGGTGCGTGTACCAGGGAGGACGACCGAGTGTTACAGTAACATCTGGAAAGCTTAAACAACTCTTCAGACATCCCTAATATAGTCCTACCCCAGTTCTGTCAGCCAACACTCCGCCTGTACGCCGCCTTCCAGATATGCTACATCTAATAACATAAAGCATCAACAAAAAGTGTCAAGTGGCTGTTGTAAGGAATTTAAATCAAAACCAGAGCAACTGTAGTTGGGTTCATTATCTATAAATAACACCATCTAAAATTCTCTATCTGTGCACATCACATCACGTCTCTGGTGGTGGTGGTGGTGGTGGTTCTATGGCACTTACTTTAGGAAACTGCTTGACTGGTATTAAAACTTTCTGGCCCAGTTTCATGTTCTTGTTGATGACGACGTCGATGAACTTCTCCTCCTCCTTCCCCTCGTCTTTCTGAATTTTGTCGATCTCTACAGGAAAAAGAGAGAAGAAGAGTTATGAGTCAGGGCTGTAACAGGACTGTAAGCACAGCCACTTATCTCCATTATCAGTGAAAAGATTACTGAAGCATCTCAGCCAGGTTTCCCTCAGACCTCAGATACACACTGCAGCTCTTCCTGTCCAGCAGCTTCTGTGGAGCAGCTCTGGATCTAACTTGAACAGGTTTTTGTTTTGGCTACAGAAAACCACAGTTTATCCAAATTTTACTGAAGATTAAGACACTAAGGTTCCAACTACTCCTCAAACCAAAAACTCATGTTCTTTTATGATTGGGAAGCTTAGGTATCAAACAGGTTAGGTGTTACTGTACTTGGGAAAAGTTAAGCTATGTCAACCACCTAGGATCTCTAGTTTCATATATATACAAGAGTCAAACAATTATCAGAATATATACAGCTATTTCAATAATCAATTAATTGATCATTTAAGTTAAAATCACAGGTTTAACTTCCCTCCTGGCTCTGATGAGCTGTGATGGTAGTTGTTTTGTACTTTTTTTCTCATATTCTATGGAGCAAACAAATACTTGTATTGGGTAAACAATCAACTAATTGGTATTAATGAAAATATGCACATTTCCTTATGTTTTTTTCCATAAATTGTTGAAAGAATCAAACTGCAGATGACACTTGGTTCATATTTTGTCCATCCAAGAGTCCAAAACCGAAAGCTATCCAAGACACAAAAACACGTAGAAGCAGATTCTTTTTTCTATTTCATAAGATAGAAAGTGCACAATTTTGCTTCATAAATGAATAAAAGGGAAAGCCGAACACAAAGTAAGGTCAGTATCCAGTCATGAGGAGATATACACAGCCTGTGATAACAGTTGTAAACTGTCTTCTGTGGATCTGAAGGAGTCGCATCAAGACTGACACAATAACCTCTGCTCATGTCATGACGCGACCCCTGTTCGAGCTCGGAGGCAACACATCCTTTCAGACCCACTCAGCAAATTTGCTCAACAATTTAAAGTCTGCTAAACACACATACACACACACACACACCTACACACACCGTATTGCCTTGTGCTTTATTTGTAAAGGTAATTGATAGTTTCCTTCAGCGTCATCCATCTCACCTAGAGGCTGAGGCTCAGTCATCACGATGCTTTAAGCTTGGATACCAATTTACCTGTATAGAGACGACATGTGCTTGAGTCCCTTTCATGTGCCTATTAAAAAAAACGGGAGGACACTGGAGTTTGAACCTTCAGGCTATCAAAAATATTGGCTGTCACGCTTCTTCTTTTGGGAGAGGTAGACTTTGATGTATTTGGAGATGTAACCTTGAACGTTTAATCAGATGGATAACATCTGTGTTTCAGTGCCAGGAAAATGGTTTTGCAGAGAGGGCAGCTGAGAGGTGCAAGGGAGGCTATGACAAAGACTCCAGGCTAAAAGCCCAGCAGGGGGAAGGGTGACACAGAGAGTCAGCTCCATCATGGATTTATTTCTCCTGTGAAAGATGATTTCGAGAAAATAAAAAAGCCAATACGATTAAAACATGGCAAAGATGGTGCATTACGTAGCTTTTTTGTATGTTTATTTGATTTTTGGAGCCTGGGCTCAGAGTTAGATGTGAAGATTAGATTTGGGTAAAAAAAAATTAGCTTTGAAAAACTCAAATGTGTTCCCGTGTTCAAACGCCACATAAACCAGATATACCACATCAAGCCCGTTTTTCAATTACTCTGGGTCAGATATGAGCGCGAGTGTATCGGCGCCACAAACTTGGAACTAAAAAGGCAATTGTGATTTCTCCACAAAGCTCAGCAGCATTACATGTGCAGAATGTAATTAAAACCTTTGATATGAGTTTTAACGAGGATAAAAAGAAGCATCAGTGTGATGGAGATATTGTTAAGCTTTAGTTTATCCCGAGGGGGGCAGAGAGCGCGCGCATTCTGAGAAAAGACAACATTAATATTAATGCATCGCCTAGCAACATGCCAAGACAGAGTTTCCTCCTTCAACCAGGCGTTGTCCTCAAAACATTCAGGCTGTGATGTGCTGGAAGATTGTGGCTGAGACTGTGTTTCAAGTACAAACACTCCTTCTTTTTCTTTTCTCCTCTTTCCTCTCCAAGCTTCCAGTGCATTTTTTCTTCTTTTTTTTTTACCAACTAGCCCGGAAAAGAAATTTTTTTTACATCTCAAGACCAAATAAAACCTCCAACAGGGCTCTGCAATCATTCAGCAGGTGTAATAAGCAGCCAAAGAACAGCTTCAAATGAGCTGCCTCTCTGAACATCGGCAAGACAGAATCAACCAGTGTGAATTAACTAACCACAGCTCTTTTCAAAAAAAAAAGAAAAAAGATCTTGTTTATGCAGGAGAAAATGTGGCCATGTGAACTGAGAGCTGCCCTCCACCTCCGAGTCATTACCAAGTTTTCAAAAGAAAGAGGTTTCAGTATGCATCACTGACACAAACACAGTGTGCATCCTTTTCGTTTCCCTCTCCCAGCTCTAGGAGAGTCCCCTCCTCTAATCCAGCTCGGCACCTGACGAATCATTGATACATTTCACCAGAGAAAGTCTCTTCTTCTTCTGTTGTCGTAGCTCCTGTCTTTGTGTGAAAACCCGTCGGCTTTTCAGCTCCAATGTCGACGAGTGAAGTTACGTGAAGGATGAAATGAATTCAGTCGGTTGATAAAGATTTCAAAGCCGACGTCTCTCAGCTGCTCAGAGGCTGTGACGGAATGAGTGAATGAAATATTGAATTTTGAAGATTTCCTTAAGATATGTTATGTTTAACTCTGCTGTGCACTGGGGGAACCACTTGGCCTATATTTTTCTTGAATATGTATGTACATCCTGCTCCCCTGATGAGGGCTGTTCTTACTCCTGAAGAGCAGCTGAATTCTTCCCACTCCCTGGCTTCTCTTTGAGGATGGAGGGAGAAGCAGCAACTTAACCTATATTTCCTTTGGATTTGTGAAGCCTTGAACTGGATGAGTAGAAAAACTGAGATTCAAAGATATTTCTGTTTGTATGTTATTGTGTCAGCCACGATATGGAAACACATTTAAAGTAGATCACCTGAGCCATTTTATTCGGAAGCAAAAGTGAAATGTCAGTGATGAGCCATGAACCACGGATAACAGTACTCACAGACATTTCCCACTCACCTGACTGGAACTTTTCTTTTTTCTAGGCTTGAATGTGAAACCTTCATGGATTATGGATTCACTGCACAGGGCGACCTGATAGCCGAGCGGTTAGGACTCACACCATGTCTGTGCAGACTGCCCTGAGAAGTGGGTCCCCTGTTTCCTCCCTGGCTGGACAAACTCTTTGCTGCAAGTTGTTCCATGTCTATTCCTACATTTCAGTTTCTACTGTCTTATAAAATAAAGGCAAAAAAAATGGCCATAAAATAACTTTCATAAGACTCATAAATTTTGGTATTTCTTTTTGGATTTTGAAATCGATGCTTGTAATCTGCAAGTAATCTAATAAATCAAAGATGCTGTGTTCAGATGTGTCATTTATAAAATTCAGCCACCTCTAAGTGCAGCCAGCAACAAAATGTCCATTAGTGGGACAAACGACCTGCAAATCACTCACAGTGAGGCAGCTACTTAACTTTCTAATCCAAAACATACATATTCCACATCAGAAGTATATAAGAGCTCGGACTGCACAGTGAATTGTGATTGATATTACAGTGTGACCTTAAAGGGATAGTTCAGTTTTTTTGAAGTGGGGTTGTATGAGGTACAAATGGCCACTAAGTATAATGTCTGCAGTTGAAAAGTCTTGCCATTGATTTAGAAAGATGAACTGTCTTTATTCTTCACGTAGGTTTTAAATGAACCTGTTGAGTTTGAAACTACTAAACAAATACCCAGAGCTGAAATAAACTGAAGCCTTTATTATTCTTTTAAGAAACTGCTTTGAGACTCTTTCAGAAAGTCTCTGCTGCACGAGACGCTACCACTACAACATTTGCCCACATTAAAAAAAATATATTTATAGTCTATAAAACGCATCTGCCTGGATAATGACACCCCACAATAGGACACCATCCCAGCTGTCTGCTTCTTTACTAGAAACGCATTCAGTTAAAAGCAGCTCTGTGATTTAGGCCTTCCCATTTAAAATGCATAAGCCGGGTAGATTTTGTGGGATTATACATGACTTCAGCTGCACGCTGCCAAGAGTCCAAGTGGACACAGAGGCAATTGGGTCATTAACTTTACCAATTCCATGATGAATGGTGAGATCATAAACGTATGTGTGCACACCAGGTATACCTACTCACAACCAAGATCACTGTGTGTCACTTTGTTATACTTGTAATGAATGTGTTGTCATCCTTCTGGTCTGTGATGCAAACAGAATGAATATAAAAATAACAATTTCAAAGTTGCAAAAGTAAATGCAATATGTTGTTGGAATAAGTGTTTTTCTTTTTTTGATTTTGATTTTGATACAAAATTTGATTCTTTCTGCAGGGGTCTTCAACGTTTTTCAGGCCAAGGACCTCCAAACTGACAGACAGGTGAAGCAGGGACCCTGTACTATATAGATTGTATAAAATTGTGTTTTATATCAAACTGGGCCTAGTCCCATGTATAAATGTACCTTGTGATTGTGCATTCAATACTAAGCTATTCAAATAATACACAGGTTCATATATTCCTGTTTTTAGCCTTTGATAAACATACTTTGTTAACTAATATCAGCAATGTCTATCAATTGCATGATAATCATGCATACAAGCTATTCAAATTGATGTTTGTTTGTTTTTTTAAAATATAAAAGTGGAAACGAAGAATTATCCAAAAAAAAAAAAAAAAGTTGTCTAATCAACCAAACATTTTATACCTTCATGGACCCCCTAGGGTCCACAGACCCCCTGTTGAAGACCTCTGGTCTAAAGCATAAAGTGAGGCTGCAGCAGAGAACCTAAATTATGTAACTGTTCTTTAATTGGTTTGTATTTAATAGAGGTCATGTCCTGAAGCTTCACACCTGCAACTACAATTAATGATAGAGGACAAAAACTATGGAAAAATCACTTGACCCCAAATTAGACAAAAAAAAAAAAAAGTACCACATTTTTCAGTATTTTTCATCACAGTACCATACATTTTTTGTCACTGGCTAGTTAACCTCACTACAACTCTGTCAGTTAACCCTGCTAGCGGGAAGGCTAGTTATCCTGGCTGTGATGCCATGTGCTGCTCACCATGGGGCGGAGTTCACCGACTCCATCACCACCACTCGTTTTAACGCGAGTGCATGTTGTGTGTCAAATGAAGCATTAACACAGTGATCATTGCTTTGTTACTATCGCCGCCTCTCTATTGGATTAGGGGGCGGGAGCGTCTAACACGGTGAAGTGTGAGATCCCATGTGCACAGCGCATGTACACAGAAAGGACCAGTAACCTGAAGGACAAGGCCACTAAAAACCTAATGGATTTTTTGACCATCCATCGGTTCCAGTTTGTCCGATGGCCAGGCTGACCATGACAGGTCCGCTGTCAATGTGTCTGTGAGTGTAAGAGAGAGATAAGGTGAGCAGAGCCAGGACAGATCGAGCCGAGCTTCATGCAGCCCTACGATGAAGACACAACACATGACATTTATTTGGACCTTGGATCTAGTCTTGTATCTTAAAATGGGAAAGAGAAGACAAAGAGAGGGAAAACAGAACAGAAAGAGTATTTCTCTTTGCAAATTAGACGAGGTGGTGAGGGAGCAAACAGGCACAGGAGGGGTAGAGCATGGGGAGATGTCCATTGGCTTACTGATGGAAGTGTTGTTCTCTTGTACAGCTTGATAAATTAAGAAAGATGGAAAGTTTAGATGAGGGAAACACTAAGACATTGTATATTTATGTTGCACTTTCACAAAACTAAATCAGACTATGGCCAACTCATTAATATTGGTAATTTTTCATTTATTCATTTGAGGGTCACGGGGGTGAACTACCAAACGGATACATTGCTTTTCCCCGCAATAATAAAAAGTCCAAATGACAGCCCTAAGGTTTAAAGTACACGAAAAACTCAGTTTTAGATATCAGTAATTATTTTCTGACAAACAGCAGTTTGACAGCTGCATGGTATGGTGTGGTATTGACCCATTCTTCCCCCATAATCAGATTTCCAAAAGCATTGAACTGTGCCTTTAATGTCAATACTAATGAAAGCACATGTTCAGTCATGTAAGTTGATACTGGAGTAAAATCAAAAAGGCACCAGCCTGAAGAGCCAGACAGAGACCCCCTCTATTAACAGAAAAGAATGTTTACTTTGTACTTTTTTCTGAATTATCCTAGTTTCATTTCCCATAACTGATTACCAACGATATCAAAGTGGTAAGAGCCCACTGTTCCTTTAATTCAAATGTGAGAAATAGCACTGGGTCAGCAGTACTCTAATAAGGCAGTCTGGATGCCCTTAGTGGTGGCACTTTGGTAAACAATATGTGTGAAGCAAAAGTTCACAGCTAACAAATATAATGAGATCTACATTCTCCCTGGTGTATGCACTGATTCCAACACTAATTATCCCAGAGCTCGCTGTTGCTTTGGATGTTCAAGGGTATTCTGACACCAGTTTGTGCCTCCAACTTTGAATTATCTCAACACATACTTTGAATTTTGCACCTTTTTATGGTGTGAGGAAAAGCCATGTATGAGTCTAAGGCAGGAGATTTAATAAAGTACAACCGGGTTTGTTTTGTTTTGTTATTCTCATAGTGGGATAGAGTCTAACCTCAATATGTTGGTTCAATTTAGCAGAACTAATTGGTGCTTCAGAATTAATACATAGGAAGTGTTCCATGCGTGTTGGTGGTCAACCATGCAGGTATGTGGTAAAGTCAGACTCTCCGGAGCTGGATCAGCCTTTAAGTGCCATTGATAGACAATAATAAGAGATGAAAGATTCAACATTTCCATCTTTTATTGTCCTTGATGTAAGATCTTTTGTTGAGTTACACTAGCTATCTCAAGGTGATGGTACATTCCTAATCATTGAAATACCAAAGAAAACTGACAGTTTTTTTTTTTTATTCATTTATTTTTTTATGAAGGTTATTATTGTTTCTGCTGCTCTTCATTTCACCACATCACAGGCAGGATGCACCTGCATGGAAAGAACTTAGCTCTCACTGTGTTTCATTGCGTAAATAATTGAACTGAAAATTGAAAGACAGTGAGTTTCTCTTCTGCCTCACTAAACGTTTGGGGCAATAAAAATGTACAGTAGCTCGATTGAAAAAGCACAGTGGTAGTTTGTCTGTGGCTTTCTGCCACTTCCTTGTTACAGCTGATGTTGTATGCTGCGGTCTGCGGCACACAGACTCATTATTTTGTTGTTTTGCAATTATGAATCAAATGAATGAAATGAGATGTTAAAAACAGGAATGTCACATCATTATTCTCATTCTACAAAAGAACATGCCTCTATAAACCCAATAAAAGGACACCGAGGTCACTTGGAAAGGTAAAGTATTCAAAACAAAATAGCATAAAAATAAAGAATGGATGTTAAAATTTCTGGTAGACAATAAAAAAGCCTTGAAAACCAAATTTTCAATCATCCTTTTATAATGAGTAGTGGAATAAATGAATGCAAAATATTCTGCCTGAGTTTGACCAGTTTGACCTACTTTGCAAGAAACTTTTAGGTATCTGTTTTTGGATTGGTGATGTATTTCCATGCACCAGTCAAGGTTTAACAACATAAGATTGATCATAAACATTGATTATTGCTTATTTAATCACAAATGTTCACACATAAATGTAAATTCACTTATGTAAACAGCATGCATTCAGAAACTGAGCTTTAAAATGTGCCATCTGAATTTTTGTTACTTTGTGATGTCACAGCAAAGCAGTCACTGTCCCACCATCCACCCTCGCAGAATTTGGTTGAGTGTTTGGATTAAAGCCTTTCTCCTGATTGACAATGAAAATTTATTTTGGTTCTTAAAACTACAAACATATCTTCTCATGGATGAATAACTGCAAAAATACAAAACAGGAAAAAGTATAACAACAAGGCCTTTAAAAGGGTAGATTCAATTAACAGTCATAGCAGATCAAGCAGCTGACTGTTGTAGTAGAGAACTGATCTTAATGTTATTTCTCCTTTAAAAAGCAACCTGGAGACACAAGAATGAAACTAATGAACTAATTAAACGCATCTCAAATATACTGCAGATTCATATGAACTGATTGTACTGTCACAAAAGTTTGCTTTTCATTTTCATTGAAAAAAATTTAAAAGTTTTTCATTGTTGGTCTTAACAAGATCTAAAGCTAAAGTCTTGTTATGTGTATGCAAGGACCTCTCTCTTTATGGTATGTTGTGAAACATTTCACCTCTATCCAAAAAAATAAAAAAATCCACAGCTCTTGCATTTTGGATACTGCACTTGTCCATATCTCAGCCTGAATGACTTTACTCCTGCATGAAAGACAATGGCAGCATTCAAACCCTTAAACATTTGTTGGTGCAGTGAAGCAACAAAGTCTACATCCATGCAAAAATACTCACATTCATACTGTGTTTGCATGTAATGAAAAAACTGAGAACATGCCATTTCTCACTCTTATTGCATTTAGACAAACTACACTGCTTTGGCTGTCTGCTTTTCTTCTTTGTGTTGTTTCTCCATTGAGACTGTGTGTGCTGGACTGACTGACTGCTGAGTGTTTCAGGCAGTGTGGTCAGTGCCAGAAACAGTTTCTCCAACACGCATCACGTGTGCTACCAGTGTGGCCACACACATTTAGCATGAATCATAGCGTCAAGGCTGTGACCCTTAAA
>OMNW01008225.1:0-12693 GCA_900303245.1 Selene dorsalis
CTGCTGGTGCAGCCGGTCAGACGTGGAGGGGTGACAGACAGGAAGCAGGAAATGACACACTGGGAGTGGTTAACGGTACAGAGCCCAGGTGATGTATGTAAAGTGAAAGCAGGTAGAGTGCAGAGAAAATAAAGTACATCCTTCAGTTTGGAAACTATGAAGTCCTTTTAGTCTATTTCCAGAGATTTCAATCACATCACATTAACAGTGAAATTCCAGCCTTAACTTTTGAGCCAACATTGAAGGAAGGGTTGAACAACTGGGCAACATCCATCATCTGAAGCTGTGACACAAGCTTAACCACCAGGTCAACCACTAAATGGAACTTGTGGTAAGACTGGATTGTCACAATTAATTTCCCTTATGAAAAATATCTGACAAACTATACGTGCAGACTTCAATCCGTTGTGTATAATATCTGCAAATCATTAAAACTAATACACATAGTAGATACACATACAAACTGTGTATTTCCAGATATGGTGAGTTTCAATTATACATATCATCTGAAGGATTACACGTCTCCTTAGAGGCTGTGACCATGTTCCTGCTTCTTACACACACATTCACATTTGAAACATTTGACTATCTGAAAAAGAACATGGCTAAAAAACAGGGTTGTTTTTCAATATTGTTGAAAAATTAAACATTGATGACATGTATTATATTGATGTGTATTTTACAGAACCCTTGACATAAACCAAATGGGGTTTCCATCAAAACTTCAAAATCCATTGTGTCATATTGTGTTGTGTTGTGTTGTGTCATTGTGCCCTTTCATTTTTTTTGTTTTTTTAGGTTTAGACCACATGGCGGATGTTTGATGTTGTGTTCATGAGCATCACTAAGCAGCATCTGAACCAATGAATCACCTTCCTTCCATTCAGGTCCCTGTAAAATGAGCTTGTCTCCTCCAATCAGCGGAGAGCTCCTCTATGCCCCAGCACTGCTCCCCTGAGCCTACTCCCAGACAGGAAGAGGAAATAGTTAAGGCCAATAGAGGAAACGACCAGTGGGATCAGTTTCACAGAGGAGAGTGGATAGGTGGTTTTTACTGTGGGGAGTAAATGTCACAGGGTATGACTTCCTTCTTCAAAGACTAGCAGTCAAATCCCGACAAGTCCTCTACTCACTCAAATAGCACTCAATAGCATATTCACAGTACAGTTTATATTATACTAAATGGCAAAGTAATATTCTGTTACATGTCATCTCTCTCCAAACATAAATTTAACACAAGGATTAAATAGTGGGTGCTTCATGAAACAGTCGATCAAAGCCAATACCATGTTCTCACAACATTATGAGTTTAAGTCTGGCAGCTGGCCAATGTTGCATTTCACCTCCTCCCTCTCTCTCTCTCTCTCCCCTTCAGTCTACCCTGTCACACTCCAGTGTATACTACCCAATAAAGCAAACACGCCATAAAAAATTATCTCCAAATTCTTCAAATTACTGCTCTCTCATTTCCGTTTTTATGAGGTAGAAAGTATTAGACAGTAACAAAATATCACGCACTTCATCTGTTGTGCATCAGCTGTGATACGGCCACGAAGAAGAGGAAAGGCCACTGATTTTCTCCTTTTAAGTGATTCGTCTCATGCTGTGATTGAAGCCAACAATCAGACCACAAATGTTAATGTTGTGATATTTATAGGGTCTGTTAAGAACGTAGAACATACTTCCAAACATGACCCCTTTAATTTTTTTTTTTTTTCCTCACTTTGCAGATTTTGTTTTTACAGTTTTAACTGCAGCGAGCTCTGATTGAACATCATCTGGTGGAAAATGACATGCTCGTATAAAAAATAATAAACCAAGTAGTGGATGAGGCCAAAAAGCCATCTCAATCAATTAAGTTAAAGTATATGTCATAGTGTTTCTGAGAGCTACAACTCATCAATTTATAAACATCTAGTGTTCTCAAACACCCACAGCACTCACTCAATCACACCAGCAAACCACCCACATTTATTTTTTCAAACCTACTTCTTCCCTGATGCGATATTATATATTTTTTTATATCATCAGCCTTTTCATCACATCAGCCTTGATGTCTTAGAAATGTCTTTTTAGCCTGCTCTGCTCCTCGCAATGAGATGAGGTCACAGCAGTGCAATAGACTCAAAGAAAGACGGTATTTTCACTTCGATTTGTGACAAAACCAACTAATAGCGGTCGGTTGCAGAGCAAATTCTGTGTCAAAGGCAGCTGGAATGGTTCCATCAACTGGAGGATGTCCTCTAGCTAGGGTTAATGGGAGTGGAGTGGGGGGAAAGGGCCTAGGGAGAGCGCCGGAAGAACAAAATAAAGAACTTTTCAGCTTGGATTTCTCAGAGTAATGCAGGGTCAAAAAACAGGGGTCAAAACCACAATAACGTCCTAATCTGGCGTGCGCTCGCAATTGTGTGTACGTGTGTGCGTGTAATCCGTTCCGTGCGGCTCACATCATGTCTCATTTCAGCCCAGAATCACAGACAAAGGTCACCGTTTGACCTTTTCACAGCTCAGAATTGCTGCAGCACACTCGGCTGATTAGTGTACACACAGACACACGCAGACACACACTTACAAAAACTGATAGAAAGACGCACACTCGCTTAGAACAGAAAAATGAAAGCAATACAGCCCTGAGCTGAAAACACACCAAATCTTCCATTTGTAATCTTGGCCAACTGCACTGTGTAAGTACAATTTCCAAACATGTTTACTCTTGGATCCAAAATCAAAGACAGAGACCTAGTTTCTTTGTTATTTAAATTTATTCTGGTATTTTTTGATATTCTTTTCCTCTCTAAATTGCTCTCTCACTCAATTGATAATTAACTTTGTCTTAATGCCATCGCAGAGGCTGGTTTTATTATGTGTACAGTGTCATGGTTGTTTTTTTTTTTTTTTTTTTAATGATCAATGTTGCGTATTTTGAGTAATTACTTGAAAATAAGCTGCTGAAATCAAGTGAGTGCTTGAGCTTGCTTTTTTTTCTCCATTTGTTAAACGGTGCAGCCGAGTGCAAAGTACACTCATATTATCCTAAAGCTGCCCTTTGTATCAAGACGACTAGCCATTACATTACAGCTATACATTTCCATTTAAACACAGTCTATATATCAAGCCTGTTAAGTTTCAGATGAAATGAACTGCTGGTTAGACAACCGGTCCTTTAACTGCACTTGTTCATTAAAAGCTGGGTTTCCTGTTAAAGCTCATTTCCTACTCTGAGCCAGAATGTAGAAATGTAATATAAATGTAAAAAGTACAAGAGCTGGTGGCTTATTAGCAGATGGAAAAGAGTGGATTTAGTTGGTTCTGTGCTCTGATGGTGAGCAGACAGGAACCAGGAGGTGTCTGCATATTGCCTGCTGTGTTCCTGGGACATAAATGCTATACTGCTCTGTAACACACAGGAAGGATTTCTTGATTATAGGTAAAACCAGTGGGACGCAGCGTTGATGCAGTGGCTGCTGAAGGTCTTGTGGCTTTTATGCAGCCTTAACAAGCATGTGTGCTGATTGAACCGTTTTCCCTTAAAGTAGCATGCATGCATAACAATGACAAACAGAAGGAAATCATCTCACTCTTCACCATAGTAGTTGGCATGGCAACCAATAAGGGACCTATCAGCACAGGTGGATCAGGGCTTTGGCCAATCAGAGTACTTGGGCTGACCTACCTGGTGTATAAATGTCAGCGAGGGTCAATTGCAGCCACATCATCAGCGATGATGAAAACACACCATTGCTGTCACAAAATGTCAACGTGGCCGTGGATCTCGGCCTCTCCCCGTCAGAGCGAATAATGTTTGTTCAGTCGCACGCATGGTCTGAATGTGTGAACATGTGAAGTAAGTGCTTTCTTTTTCAGCGCGAGAAAAACAGCACGCTGGCTGAAATATTCCTTCAGTATGAAAATTATTGTTAAGACTAACGATTCCTTCTTTTGACAACTGGCTTTTGTGCTCACACTGGCGTTTTCCTGGGCTATTTGTCTTGGTAAGACTGTCTAAAGGAAGGTGTGACTACATCTCTTTAAATCATATAGACTAACTATCTTGACACACAAAACTACACCAGTGCCAAATGGCATCAACTTGTGCAGATGCTATATACGTGTATTCACATTTGTGAACACTAATGGCCAATTCAGTGTCAGGTTTTGGAAAAAAAAAATGCTTGTAAATATTGTCTGCTGCTGCTGGTGGTATACTGGTGGTGTTAAATACTGCGAAAAGCTTCTTTAGCAAAGGAAGCAGGTAGCATGTTCTCAAAAGGCCCAATCTGTGCTGTGTACATCTACATCCTGTTCGGCCCTCTGTTTAGGAGCTGTCAGTGTAGATACTGGCTGCTGTTTATTTGATCATTCTGCTCTGCACTGAGCTTTAACTAGCAATAACACTATAATTCCTGGGTTTTACAGGGTTAGACTGCAGGAAACACCCGACTTCAAGGCCTTAAATACATAAAATAATCTGATGAAGGTCTGTGCCTATCATAAAGCCTATGTCCTTTCAAAATATTAAATAGTTGTAGTTGTACATGGCGGTATTACTACAAATACTTAAAGTATTCTTCAATTCTTAAATCAAATCTGAAATTTCATAGACAGTCGTCATGTATACATAAATGTGAACATATTATGTATAAAAGTATATAAACAATTATTTATAAAAAAAAAAAGCATAACTGATTCAAAAGCAGTATAGATACTTCAATCCTCTGCTCCACTCTACAGTTCTTCTGTTGTAAGTGTTAGGGTTAGGTTTCAATTGGACATGGACTAATATGGCCTATATTGAATACCTGAAATATCGCCGATACTGATCTTGCTGAATTGCTCAGGGCGCCCCCACTTCACTCATCTGATTCCCACTGTCTTCTCCTTTCCCTCCCTGTTATATCTGATCTGTCCCTTCCTGTCCGGTTCTGCTCTAATCTCTCCCGTCTCGTCCTGTTCCCTCTCCTGCTCTGTTTTGTTCTGCTCTGTTCTGATCCAGGGCAGGGCTGTTAGCCAGAGTCACTCCAAGCTGCCTGAGAGATCCCTCTGGCTGCAGAGTGGATGGGAAACACATGGGCAGCCTTCACTTAAAACTCAAAAACAAACCGCTTGAACACAGTTTCCCGTCGGAAAACTACAGATCATCATGCTGAAACTTGGCAGGACAAGTCTCGATCCATATCTCAGAACAGGCCCTTCGTTGTGCTGAGGATTGGGTTGGAAATGTACAATATGTGCTTAAACAATAGGACTGTCCAGTGGTGTGTGTGTGTGTGTGTGTGTGTGTGTGTGTCTGTGTGTGTGAGAGAGAGGGAGGGAGAGAATATGAAAATACAGAAAGACAGAAAGTGAGATTTACCTAAAATACCTCACATGAATAATGCAAGCGAATAATACAACCCACAGACCAGGCGTACTGGACCATCATTTACACACAAACACACACACTCAACATTTATCCCTTAAGATGCTCTGTAGTCTCTTCTGAAATATTAAATATTAAATACGACCCATGGAAAAAGATTTGAATTGAATCCTTTTGCTACTGATATGTCCAATTTTATTTTCGATATTTGATCTGATAAATGAAACCTGCATAGCTACGTAACATTCATATTTATAGTGAGTTATGGCAACAACTCCCATTTTAGCTCATTGCATGCAAAGGGGTCTTTAGGCTTGGACCTTGTCCCAGTTGGTTTCCACACAAGAAGCAGAACAGTGTATGTTGGGCCTGGGTTTGACAAGTGTTTGTGTAATGTACTTGTTGTAGTGGTGGTTGTGTATGTAGGTCTACATGCTGTTGTGGCATTGGTGGTTGTGTATGCAGCTGTACCCTTCATAGTGGTGGTTGTGTATACTTGTACCCTTCATAGTGGTGGTTGTGTCTACTTGTACCCTTCATAGTGGTGGTTGTGTATACTTGTACCCTTCATAGTGGTGGTTGTGTATGTAGCTGTACCCTTCATAGTGGTGGTTGTATATACTTGTACCCTTCATAGTGGTGGTTGTGTATGTAGCTGTACCCTTCATAGTGGTGGTTGTGTATACTTGTACCCTTTGTAGTGGTGGTTGTGTATGTAGTTGTACCTGTTGTGGCGGTGGTCGCGGCTGAAGGTAGGGACTCTGTGTCGGGCCTGGGGGGGTCTGCTGAGGGGGGCTGAAGTATGGTGGGGTTCCCTGCTGCCCTGTCTGTTGCTGCTGCTGCTGCTGCTGCTGCTGCTGCTGCTGCTGCTGCTGCTGGCTGTAGCCCCCCATCCCCTGCTGGCCATACGGCGCCACCTGCTGAAACAACCACGCACGCATTGGTTAGAGGGGAGATATTAAGGTCAGGTCTGAGGCAGAGGCAAAACTTCCACTTTGAATTAAAAGCACTGGAGAGAGGCTGTTAGGTACAATTAGCAGGCCGCCGCAGCAGGTGCCAGGTGACACACTGGAACAGCCAATCACATAAAAGCAAGAGAGTCTTCTGACCTAAAATCCTCTCAGAATGATTGGAAAATAAAAACAAAAACATCCCACATGAGCCTACAGAACCTGGCCTCTATCCATTTTCCAATTCATCTGTTTGTCCCTCAGCTAAAAAGCTCTTAATTTAGCTCAGACTAGGCCGACACCAGTCTCCCAGCAGTCCTCTGCCTAATGAACTCACACTGCAGAAAACCTCTAACTTTATGTCCTCTGGCTTGCCAAATGCATCCTCCTCTCAACATTATCTCCATGTCGGTCAGCTCACAGATGGGATGAGGTGTGTTGGATATTACTGCAGGCCAGTCCCAGGCCGTAACCTTAATGAGGGACACATGGATGAGCCGGGGCATTCCAGAGCAGTGCATTTAAAAAACTTACTTGCGAGGCCGAAGCCATGCCAAGTGCCGGTGCTGCATTATACAGTGGTTGTGAGGGAGAATGCGAACGGGGAGTGCGTGTAACAAGCTGGCACCAATACAAATGTAGTCTTAATCCCTCCTTGTCGTTTGTTATGACTACAGACAGCGCCAGGTGCTCCTCACTCCTCTAAGGATTTCCTATCGAGGCTGGGGTTTTCTCATTCATGCCGCCTCACACACACACACAAATACACACACACAAACACACACAAACACACACAAAAGCCAAGTACAGACTATTAAACAACATTTACGACCGCTGGTGAAGCAATATGACAGCACTTTTCTTGTAATATTTTTTGCCCATCATGTCATACTGCTTTTTTTATTCAGTGACGGCCCACAGTGCTGCCACAAACTCATTAAATGTGCACACAGGCTGTAATTTTGGGCCACGCGCAAACCTCACAGTCCACCTCCAGCTTTTGCCCTGAGCTCTAAATGGTGAAATGTCCCTTTAAATCTTCCCTGGCAGACTTGGCAAAGTAAAAGCCTCCCAAACTGAGAGTGATTTATATCTCAAATGATGGTATTACAGGGGAATCCGATGTGACGTAACTACTACACTACGGCCTTGTCAGATCAAAAGCAAAGAGCACACATCCAAAGTTGTAGCTTTACTTTGACTGTTAAGAGTGAGAAACTCATAAAAGCCTTGTTGAAACTGTTGGCTGTTGTAAAATACAGTGAAATCTGATCTGGCTGCAGAGGACCAGTGGAGATTAATACGTTTGAAACAGTTTTGAAGTGTAACTTCCTTTGAGAGGGTGAAAAAAAAAGAAAAGAAATCGTCTCTATAAAATGGAAGAAGCTTTTTGACTCTGAATAGAGATGATTGGACAATGTAGAATACTTTTCACTTCAATGGAAATTTGATTAGAAAGGACAGGTCTGCGTGTGGTGTGTGTATGTGTGTAATGTATGTGTGTGTGAGAGACGGAGAGTGTGTGTCATCAGGCCGATGAGACAGACAGACAGGGCGAGATCAGTCTAGCTGGCAGAGAGGTTAATAGCATGGTCCTGCTCATGCCAACAGCACCACTGGATTCATTACTGCCAGCCAGGGCAACACACATGCACGCACACACACACACACGCAGACATATTACTCACATACTGACATACTTAAATGAATGCACATGAATTCAAGTTGTCTGTGTATGGGGATTTGTTAGAGTAAGATAGACAAACAATTGATCTCCTGCTCTATCTCTCACACACACACACACACATACACACACACAGTCGTCATTAGATGTGGATCAAAGCCACAGCGATAAAACAGAAGCAACTCTATCCAGTGATCAGTGATGACAGGCTGGTGTAACACACTGGGTCTCAACTGGAACACTACTGTTCTGGGATTGGTAAGGATTAGGTCGCCATGGAGATCAAGACCAGACAACCGTGGGTGGGTTCCTTTCTCAGACAAACACAATGACGGGCAGACAGACGGATATGGGAAGACAGTGACAGACCGACAGCGGAACAGATAGATGTAGGCAGAGAGAAAGACAAAACACATAAAAAGGGTTAACAGAGAATTGCTCTTTCAGTTTCTTTACCCTCCGAAAATCCTCCTGGTGCTTTAAATAACTCCGAAAAGCTAATGTATAAATAATAAACTACACTAGTTTCCGTTGTCTTTAAAATTGTCAGTTTGAGTTGCTGAGATTTCATAACACACCAGGGATGTAACCAGGAAGCACGCTGGACTGGGAAAGCTTGAACACACCAGTGTTAGGCTTGTTGTGTCTCTTTGCTCTCTACCAGGATGAAGGGCCTGGCTGCATGGGTACAAACAAGTGTCTCTGTGTGGTTCTGGTATAATGTCATGTCACATGATTCCTATTTCCTGGATTTGCGACAATGTTAATTTAAACAACTCTTGCCCACTGATGTACATATTTACCAGGTCTTACTGATCCCAGATGGCTGCATACCATTTAGTTTTTCCAGACAAAACTGTTAGGCTCTATCGGTAAAAGTCTGTTTTTACACCTGAATGCTATAACCGTCGTTCGAGTCCTTATCTTATTCTACCTTATATATTTCCAGCTGCCTATAAAGATTTTCTTTAGGAAAAACTGTCCCCTGGAGAATGTCAGTTTTCAGTGTATTCAAGAATAGGGACTGACAGATATGCAAGCATGTAGGCAGGCAATCAGGTAAGCAAGCAGAGAGACAGACACCAAGACAAACAAAGGGAGAAACTGAAATACCGCCAGTCAGTCAGTCAATAAGCAGAGAGACGGCAGGTAGACTGGAGGTCTAACAAGTAGCAACCTGTCACAGTGGCTTTGGGAGGGAAGAGAGAGTCATTCAAATGCAGCTTCTGTTTGATCGCTGGGGCCGACTGTATGAATGTACTGTACCAACAGAGTACACAGCGGCTCACTGAAACCTGATTCTCTTTGGCTGGGAATATGCTTAGTAATAAACAGACTTGCTGTGCTGTTGCGTATACCAATAAAAATAACTGCTGGAAGTAGAAAATAAGACCATTTTCTGGCTTTTCCTTCCACTCAGGTGTGTGGAAGCAGACAAAATAACAGTGTGATTTATCCAGAGTGTCTTGGCAGGCACACAGTGTCAAATAAATGTCTGTAATGAAATGACAACAGATGTGAAGTGCTGTAGGGAGAAATGACACAGAATAGACGTCCTGCGAAGCAAATAATTCACCATAAACTGCAGAAACAGTGTGATGAAAACAAAAGCCTTGGCGGCATATTAAGATACAAAGACACAAACACGTACACAAACACAGAGAAGAACTCAATCAAAAATCTATCAAAACAAGAGTTGGATGAAAAGGCAGACAATATCCTCCTGCTCTGCAAATGGAGGCAATAAATAGCCATGCTAACCCTCATCCAAGGTGGCGCTGTGTGTGTATGCAGACGTGTGTGCGCCTTAAATCAGCCGTTTAAAAACCTTGCACGGAACAAGGCACCGCTTGTAATTCAATTGGGCCAATGAGCAATAGACAGGAATTTTCATAATTCTGTCGAGGTGACGATACGGCTGACTGGAGACCAGGACCACAGGTTGCCCCTTTTTTGAGTGACAGATGGGCTCAGCCAACCAGAGCGCTGAGCAGAGCCACCACCCTGACCCTTAAACACACACACTGACAGGCATGACAGGCACACGCAGACACTGCATCAGAATTAACAGCACAGGAGCGCCAACTTAAAAATTAAAGAAAAGAGAGAGAGAGGGAGAAAGGTTTCTATAAAAAAAAAAAAAAAAAAGCGGAAGTCAGGTCAGCTGACAAAGAGTGGAACGACATTAAAAAAACAAAGAGCTTGATCCAGACATGTGAAAGATATAGAGACAGTGTGAAGGAAGATGTTTAGAGAGGCAGATATGGAGAGATAGGCAGGAGTGAGATAGAAGAAGGGTGTTCCAGCCTGAAATACTTAAAGGGGATGGATAAAGCGATGTTTCACATGATAAAGACAGAGAGACAGATAACGACAGTGATTCAGGCAAAGAGATATGTGGAGAGAGAGGGGCTACACAGACAAGTGTGAAAGGGAAGCAGAGGAAGCAAGCAAGGAAGGAAGGAAGGAAGGAAGGAAGGAGAGCCATAAAGGAGAAATGGATGTATGTGAAATAACGATGAAGACGAATGGAGAGAGGACGACAGCGTGAAGGAGTTTCAGGAGATGGAAAACCTCCTTTACACTGTAGATCTTCCTGCTCAGAGCTATATAGAATAATACTCCACATACTATACAAGAGTTCTCCCATTTAACGCTCTCATTTATCCTAATTTGGTAGTTAACACAACAAATAAACACATGCAAACACACTAATTTATGTCTCCCATACTCAAAATGTGCTGAAAAAGCTCAGCTCTGGTGTCTTTGCCAGAACTGGAAGAAAAAAATCACACTACTATGGTAGCACATGATTTAACACCTTTGATCCATACAGATAGAACTGACACAATGATAATAACAAAATAATCGACCATCTCTACAATAAGTGGATGGCACACTGATGAAAAGAAATGGCAGAACACACTGTCTACACTGTATTATATCTATACATCGTGAAGCAGCCGATGAATGCTGTAGTGCCACATACTTTGCTTTGCTAACATTAGCATGCATTACGCCAAAAACTCAACGTCATCGATTCAAACCGACATTTTTATATATAATCCTGTCCGGGTTTCTTCAATTCATTTGGCTCCAACCTAGACATGTCTCAGTTTCATTTCTTTGCTGTGACTTCATCATTCAAACACAGGAATTTATCAAGAATTTGTTACAGTGAGTTAGGTGAGTTTTTCTCAATGGCAGCCATTTTTCTTCTGGAGTACTTAAAAAAATAAAAATAAAAAAATAAAAAATCTCTTATAAGTCTCCTGTAACAGCCCTCTGGCTATTCTGAGGTTTCACAATGACCCAGTTTACTTCTGTAGGATGTTCTGGTGTTATATCATTACAGTATACTGTATACTGTTTAGCTGTGGGCTTAGTTACTGTACCTACTGACAGGATTTACAGCATCACTGGAAGGATGGATTTGAATTATGCAAACACTGGCTATATTAAAATAATTGTACTTGTAAACAGGGAGCAAAATGAAGCAGAGGAATTCTTCACATCCGGGCTCAGTTAGCAAATCCAAAAGCAAACTTAAAGGCAGATAATCAAAGGAAGTTTCAGCAGGCAGGCGCAGCAGGGAGGGATCGCAGTGTTGACAGATCTGTCAGTCAAAAGAATGAAGTATACCAGTATCAAAATAACTGTGGAAGTCGCCTTTTCTGTTTCTCTGCAGCTTATTTGCCATAAGTGCCTGAAACATTTACATTATACAGGTGATATTTGTCAGTTGACCTTCTTCTTTCCTTTCCCTCCTGCTCTCTGTTATCATGTGTTAAAAAAAGAAAGAAAGAAAACACTCCTACATCCTTCGGCAACTACACAGTGATGTATGATGATCACATTAAAAAAAAAGGTGGGTGAAACATTCAACAGCAACATGTATTTTCAAATTCATTCTTAATGATTAAATTATTTTGTCAATGAATGATGTGAATAGTTTCCTGCAGAATATATAAAAACTGGACAGAGAAAATTGTTTTGTTTTTGTTTTGTGGTTTTCGATGTGAGCTGTTCATTCATCTAGGGTGGTTGTTTTTTTTTTAAATGGATAGCTGATGTGGTAATTGTTTCAGCTGTCTGCGGTTTGTCTTTCAACCGGTTCTTGCAAGCCTGTGGCTCTAGTCGGGATAAAGACGCTGAAATTTCACGTAGCGAACATGATGCCTGATGCCGATCTATAACCAAAACACCGCATCTCTGATAAACTCGGTGACAACGTTGTGTGGGGGATTCTACTTTTTATTTTGTCTGAATGTTCCTGCACACCTATCAACACTAATTCAGCGCATTGACAACAAGAAGAAGGAGTCTCTACCTTTGACTGGCTGCTAAAGTCTGTTTCTGGTAATATGAACATCACCTCTCCTATTACTGCACCATGGAAAGTTGACATCTAAAAAAGAAAACACGCTAGTTCTTTTAAATCCAAGCTGAGCTGACAAGAGGTTATCATCACACACAGGACCAAAACAAATCAACCTGCTTCTTCAGCTCGGCGTGGTGATAAGATCAGCTGCCACGAGATGTGAACACCAGAGCTGCTTTGTGAATTGCAGGCGGAGGTGTGACCCTTAATGAAATGCGAGGCATTGGAGGGAAGGATCAGCATCAACAGTCTCATGATTAAACATAAGGGGAAAGAAGAAGGGACGCATCACCGTACTCGTCATCGCCCTCGTATCCCC
>OMNW01008228.1:0-20346 GCA_900303245.1 Selene dorsalis
GAACGTGTTAGGGTAACTGTACGGGCAGGCGCCTCTCTCTCTCTCACTTGCGTCCGAGAGGCTAGCAAAAGGCAATTACCAGTTAACTGATCAGCAGGCAGGCTTGGGGCGGCTCGTCATTGGGTGAAGAGTTCAGAGGTCAGAAGGTCATGTGTTAGTTGCCGGTGGCGGCTAGGTGGTTAGAAACAAAAACAAAACAAACAGAAAAAAAAGATAGAAAGGATATTAGTGTCAGCAAGAAGAGACTGGAATGACATCATTTTAACAATAAAATGAATGCAATCTCTCATGTTGCCCCTGCTCCTAACTCCCCTGCCAAAATGAGATGAACCCAGCTAATCTCATCATAATCATGACGTTGTCACATCATGATCCCACCTTCTAAGCCCCCACTCTTAAATATGTTGCTTGGTGGTTTTAATTTAAGCGCACATTGCCCCCAAACCCCCCCCAAAAAACAAACGCTAAACTAAACAAATAACTAAAAACTAAAAAAAACTAAAAAAAACAGAAGCAAAGAGAGGTCGATCAGACAAACAAAGTAACAAAAAAACAAGAATCTAGTGTTTTAGTGTCTTATAAGTTGGAGTGCAAGTTACAAACAGTGTGATTAGTTGTAAGGAGGACTTACAATAACTGGTGTTATGTGAGGAATAACTGTGACTAGGGTTAAATGTGCAATGAATAGATGAATCGATGTTTTCCGATTCTTTCTCTTTATTTAGCAGTATATTTTTATATAATATAAATATACACAAGAACCATAAATACATTTGATATAAAATGCTCAAATATAAAATGACAGTACCTCACGTACAACTGAAATATTAAAAATGTATTTTAGCTTTATTTCAATATATTTGCAATACACTGGAGAGAATGCAAGCTACCTCAGCTTATGTCTGTGCGTGTCTGTCTTCCATAGAAAAATAAAATCAAAAATAAATTTAAATTTCAAGGTGAAATGGTGCCTGGTAGCAGCATGGCTACTTGTCTTCTGTCTACTAGGTCTCTCAGATACAGTATAGAAATGCTTCTCCTTTTTCTTTGCTCCTTATGAGCTAAGGAGATAAATCATGTATGGGAACAAGCCTGCCCCATTTTAGGCTCTAATCTCACATCAGAGGAATGTCATTATACACCTTCAACACTGCCTGCAAAGTACTACCTGTTCTGGCTTCACAGCTGCATGAACCAAAAGCTGTTAAGATCACTTTTGCCTGAGCTTTGACATATACACAGTCAACATATATTGTATATGTTAAGTACTAAATGTAAACAAAATGTGCAGACCACAATCAACCATTTACCTGGTGTGTGGATGTATGGGGTAGGAAAGGTGGTGGGGGGGGGAGGAAAGCAAAACAAAAAAATAAAAAATACGATACGGACAATATACATATTCCCAACTAAGGCATCGAGGCATAATAGGCATAATAATCATTGAAATGCATCAGTCAATAGCAGAGTGTAGCTAAGAGACTAAACTGACCTCTGTCAGCGGTCACAATCCTTTGGTAAGGATGGACCCGCGTGTCATGCCGTCTCACTTTAGTAGCCATTGCACCTAGATTGTAACAGGTCCACAAGGTTAGAAACCGTTCACTTTGAGGAGGGGAAAAAACAGTCATCTTTTACAGTAACAACATTCACATTTTTAACCATTATCATTATAATGCTTGGATAATACAACAATACACAGAATAGCAACATAATACAGTTTATAGTACATATACACACCACACATATCTTTTTTTTTTTATGTGTAGAAAAATGCAGTAGAAAAAAATAATACACCTTTTTGGAGTTTTTCTTGGTATTTAAAAATGCATAACTTAAGTAATAAAATTCCACAGTGCTCAGAGTTATATAGAGGACTCTTTGAAAAGGGGGCAGGAAGAGGGTACAGGCTCCTGGGCTGTCTGGAAAAATTATACTTGGCTTCCTGTGGGATCCAAAGGGGGATTGAGAGAAATTTGTCTATTTTGAAAGGTGGGGAAATCCAATACAGCTCTGATGGTAATTGAATAGTGCCAGATACCACCTGCCTCTCCCTCACTCTTTCATTTTCTCTTTCCTTCTTTCACCATTTCTCTGCAGGTCAATCTAGTCAATGGCGGCAGAGACTGTCATTTAACTCCTATATTTGTCGCTACTGATTTCTTCCTGCTCTCGCGCCCGGCACTGCCTCGGATAAATGACACAAGCAAACTATCTGTCGTGTGTCATGTATGTTCAAGTATTACAAAAATGTGATATGCACAGAAATTAGGGGGATAAAAAAAAGCTGTCTCAGGCGAAATGTAGATAAATCTGAAATGAAAATGAAATAAGTAAAAATAATTCTACGAAGATTTTGTTCTCGCATCAAGTTAAGAGCATGTTTTGGCTGATGACTGCACAGCCACCTACACTACTTTGAAGCGGCAGATGGCCTGACATTTCCTTATTCTCAGAGAAGCCAATGGCGGCTAGATACAGTAGCATGGGCAGTTGAGCCAAGTGCACGAGTATTTTGTGTGAGTATGAGAGTGAGTGTGTTCCACAGGGCCCTGTGTTGCTGAAGGCACCAATCGATAGTGTGAGTAAATAAAATGCACTAAGCTGGTGTAACCCTGCAAGTTAAGGAGAGAAAAGCCAGTCAGCTGCCCCTGTCTGTTCTATACATGACTCCCAGAGGTACCTAAAATCCGCAGGTCAGCAAAAAATCACACTAATGTCTGCTGCTGCCAGATCATGTCACAGACGACGTTAGAGGAGTACTTAGTCAAATTAAAGTGGGAAAGTAACTGCCCAAAGCTTCTTCGCTTTTATTTGCTGCAGCATTCGTATAAAATGTGGCGTTCCTATCAGGCTATTCTATCCATACATGTTCAGTTGTCTCTTTGGTAGCAGAAGTCTTGAGCTTAAAGCACCACTGACAATGACTAGAACATGTAGACCCTGATAGTGAACTATACTCCTGACAAAGACACTAAGAGCAGCGTCAGGTACTGGCACAGACCTCAAGTTCAAGAGGGGTGAAGCTAAGACAATGTAGAGAGGGGAAGGAGAAGAAAAAAGGGAAGACTGGAGGAATTTAATGAACATCCCCAGTGGGAGTGAGAGGGGGACTATCTACAGGCATCAAGGCCTGCCTGCAGAGAACAGCGCAGAGAAATGATTTCAAAAGCTGCAGAAATCCGAGGGGATCTGCCGCCAGACTGAATATGCCTCCAGGCCAGTGCATGAAAGGGTTAGAGAGCAGGCTGCGTGTATGTGAGCGTGTTTCTGTCAGCGTGCCTCATTTCACACTGAGCCAAGTCCTCCTATATAAACCTTGCAAAAAAGAGGCAATGTCAACCTGAGAGCATAACTGTTTGGCGAGAGCATAACTAAAAACAGTGAAGTAACCTCAGTCTGAATTATGAGGAGAACTTGCCAAGAGCCTAGCCCTCACAAGGTGAGATTTGTCCCCCTTTGCCATTATAATATAACGTCCATATGAGCCATATACTGCAGCTGGTCATCCCATTACCAAAGAGCTTCACCAGCACATCCACCCTGTGAGTTTGTCTGTTTGTTTTGATCCTCAGGTGGACACGACATATTTACCTTTCAACAAGTCCTGACTGTGGCTCATGGAAGCCGCGTCCAGCACCCCAGCTCCGGGGTAAAACAAGCTGCCCTCCTGTCCAGGCTGGCTAAAGTTGGCCGCTGTACCTGTCGCACCCATGCTTCCCCAGGCTCTCTTACCTAGAACCCCACTGTGCTCGATGGGGTACTCCAACAGGGAGGTGGGTGCCAGGGCGTAAGGGTACTCGTAAGGGGTGGTGTAGATAAGCCCGCCATCCGGTGTGGGAGGCACCAGGGTGGGGGTGCCATTGGGCAGCATGGCAGCCATCTGAGTGGGCCGGATGAGGTTCATGATGGGGGCCCCGGCTGGTGTTGGGGGCCGGAGTGCCGGAGGAGGCAACACCTGACCTGTGGGGGCTGCTATGAGACGGGGGCCCTGTGCGGCTGCTGCCGCCGCTGCAAGAGAGAACGCAAGGGTGGCTGCCATAAGCAAGAGAGCAAAGGACAGGAGTAGGTAGAAAGAAAGAAAGAAAGAAAGAAAGAAAGAAAGAAAGAAAGAAAGAAAGAAAGAAAGAAAGAAAGAAAGAAAGAAAGAAAGAAAGGAAGAAAGGAAGAAAGGAAGAAAGGAAGAAAGAGGACAAGAGATAAAGTGTAGTGTGGTTGATCAAAATCACAGATGAGCAGTGAAGGGTGAGAATACATAGGAGGAAAAGAAAGGGGGGGGAGACAGGAAGTGGCAGGAGAGAGGGGAGGAAGGGGGGACAAAAGGGAAAATTAGTCCATGCAATGATCATGATGGTGAACCACAAAAGCCACAATTTGTTGCAGAGAACAAAAAAAGGCAACAGCAAAACAAAAATAAAAATAACCCCTCACACCAACACGAGAAGCACAAAATGCTGCTGTCATCCCAATGCATCCAAAGCATTACCAATCACCATGGCAGCGATACATTCATCTAGTGGAAATGGCATAGGCAGAGTACAAAACACACACATCAACAGAAATGAAGCAGTTGACTACATCGGGGGGTCGGGTTGGTGGGGGACAAAGGAGCAGGTTTTACAAAAGACTGGTAAGACTTTTGTATTTGACATGTGGATCGCTGTGGGAACATATTACACTCAGGTTTATAGTGATTTGAAGGAAAGTTGATCCTCTGTACAGTCAGCAGGCCATTTAGATTGGATGGTGTACAAATGAACACACAAAAAAATCATTTCACGTGCTGCGCCACACAAGCTTCCCCCAAAGGCAGGTCAATTAAATCAAACGCTACGGTAACTATGGTTAGGTGGTGGGCTTGTTCATCATGGCTACCAATCCAGCCGCTGTTAAATAAGGAATATTAAAAAGGTGAAATTAATCACCTAAGAGTTTCATTTCAAACATTTGATGAGTTTCTGATCATGTAGAAATTAAATTTGGAATAATAATTAACCACATAACCAAGAGTTCAGAGTAACTGCACAAGATCTGGATTTATTCTGCCCATATCCAGATGCAATTATGCATTTACAAATGACACTTTGTGATTAAGGAGCAAATGCTGTAGATGTGTGAAACAGTGACTAACATGCAGAGTTGAGCAGGTGGAATATAGCAATGTGCTGGCGATTTAGAGTCCGCAAAGAGCAAGTGATACAGAGCATCTGGATTACAAGGGGGTGGGGTTGGGGGGTGAGGAGGAGAGAAGTACGGAGAAGAACGAAATGGAAGTTGTCCTACTCATGGAGGGGTAGGTAAACATGAATTGTTTGGAGAGCTTCAGAGAGAGAGAGGTCTGCTAGTGGACAGAGATAATACGATGGTATGTACACAGGAGGTCTGACTACACATTAATTTGATGAAGGTAAACAGAATTAGTTAATGAGAAATACAGAAATAAATTATAGTTTTTTATGATATAACTACCGGTAAGTATGTATGGTCAATGTATGGTCTTTGCAGATTAAAGATTAGTTGTTTATGGTGAAAAACGGATGGACTACGTTAAGCGTGGATGTGTGTGTGAGCGCTCACTAGATCTCACTTACGTGTTTTGACGTTGTTGTCTCTGTATGTCCCATTGAGAATCGCCAGCTCCATCAACTGCATCTTCTTCAAATTGTCTTCTCCTTCCGCCTGTTAACAAACAAAGACATTTTTAACATCCATCCACAAAAAAAACACCCCATATAAATCCCACACAGACTGACAAGCCAGCTGAAACAGTCCACTTGACAACCACTACATGACTGTGTTGCTAAAAAGCTACAGTGGAGCAGCTAAATCATTTGGACTTGTCATCTGTTCTCTATGACCACCAGTTGGGTTGGGTCTGGGGAAGCGGAGATAGAGATAAGCTAAAGTGCTGTTGTCATGGCAGAGTGCCTTGTTGTTACTAAAATGCTGACAGAAACATTAAGTGTGGGAATGCATATTCATAATCCATATCAGAATGATAATTACTGTAATTTTCTGTGCTCCCTTGTGCGCAATCAAATGCGCAATAACCGCCCTGGCTAATGTCAGTCCTGTCAATTAATGTTTGGATAAATAAATACAAAAGCAGCAGCCACTGTCATTATCGCCAAATTAGGGGACTGAAATTATTCACGGAAAGCAATTAAGATAGCACCCCTCCTCCCACTCACACCCATCTATTCCCCCCTTCCTTTCTGCGCCCCTCCAAACTCCATTTCCTCTGAAGCTACCGAACACTCAATAACCATGACAACACAAAAGCCCCTGTGTTTTTTCAGGTTGTACATCTTGATTTAAGCAAGGCCCTATGTGAATTACTCTCCAAACTGAAGGGTGCAAAGACAGGCATGTGAAACCTCGCTGACCTCAGATTGACTTTATTGATTTCATACTTTTTGTGACTAAAAAAAAAAAAAGGAAAGGAAAAAGGGTACAGATGCTTGATGCTTGTCCATTCACTACTTCAACTCACGAACACAAAGGCTTAGGCACACACTATGAATCTGTGTGTAAATGCATCACCTGCAGACGCAGAAATGTGGTGGCAGTAATAAAAAGGGAAAGCAGATACCGGACCTCCCCCTTTTCTCTATTCTATCTCTGCGCGGAGTCTGGACTAATTCACAGTTCAACAACAAGTCTGCTGCTCCATTCAGAGGACGATAAGGAAAGAAAAATGTGGAAGGGGTGAGAGAGAAAGAAAGGAAAAAAAGAGTGAGGGCTCAGAGTTAAGCCCTCCCCTGAGACTCCTCTTCAACACAGCCACAGAAGAGAGGAAGAAAAAGAGCTAGGTTAAGCAAGAGAAAAAGTGACAGAAGCTGGTCTCCCTTGACTAAATATAAGGCACTGGCCTCCGAGCAGTCACACTTTTCAGCTGGGTGTGTGTGTACGTGTGTGTGCCTGAGAAATGTTTAGTGTACCGCAAGAGCTGCCAATTAACGAAGCAAGGAAATGCTCTCTCTCTCCTTCACTACCTCCACAGTAGTGTTGTGTGATATTACGATATATATTGTAGTGCGATATAAAAATGTCTACCGTAGAATATAACCCCTTTAATGTTTATATCGTAATTTTAACATGTGGGGTAGTGGGCTAGCTCTGTTGCTACACTAACGTTAACGTTAGCAGCTAACACCGCTAACCAACATAAACGTTACTACAGGTCGCAGGACATGTTTGTTCCGGTGAAACAAGTCAGCAGTGTAAAACTCAAAGCTGTGGGACATTGAATCATCCCTGGACGCTACGAGTGACAGGCAAACAGCCAATCATTTAACAGCTGTGAAGTTCAGTTGCAGCACCATGTGTGGTTATTGTCAGAACAGTGTGTGGTGAGAAAAGGAGTACTGAAGGAGAGGAGATTATAAACTAACTAAAAAGGACACGTTAACTCGTTGGTATGGTAACGGTAACAGGTGACTGTTACTGTGGGTCTACCCCAACTCTGAAGCAGGGGCGGCATTAATGAAGTATCGGCAGACCGCTCACCGTCACTGAAACACTCGACAGAATCTCCGATTAAATACGGTGAGTCGCGAGCGTTGTATATCTCACTTGGTAGAGCACGCCTGCTGCAGGGACCCTGGATTTTATTCCACCCAGTGGCCCCTTTGCAGCACTACTCCACAGTTCTCAGTCTCTCTTTTCTTTTATTGGGGAAGTCTTAAAGGACAACAATATGCCAACATTTTTCAGAGCTGCATTTTTTTCCCCTTGCAAAGACAGACAAAAGACTAGTGGTACAAAATCTTGTGATGCAACATCATGATTCACATTTTTTCCCTCTCATTTGACAGGCTGCTCAGACGGGTGAAGAAATTCACAATTACACTGTGGCCTGTCACCAAAATAGATTTCTGGTTCATTCTGTCATTTCACAACTGTGTTCCTAGTGTTTGATATTAAAACAAAACCCTTTGATCCAGTTATCCTCATTAATACATAGTAGTTAATAGTTAATAGTTATCAAAAATTTTCACACACATTGTTCCTAAATTGTCACCAAGTCTTCATTTTGTTCCCTTTCCATTGGCCTTGGTGGCGAAGAGGGCCACTTGATATCCAGTGTCAACAATGATAACCATACGAGGCTAATTGAACATGGTCTAGGTCAATGGCTAACATGGGCAAGTAAACCTCCCACAACAGAGTCAAAATCACTACTAATTAGATGCTGCAACCTCCATGTAAACACTTGTACACATGAATGAACAAGCACTTAAATAGCTGCCTATCACACCTAAACGTGGGCAAAGCAAACAGCAATGAATGCAATTTGTCATTGTTACCTTTGCTTCTTTGTTTCCCTCTTCAGTTACTTACACCACAAATTAAATCAAACCATGACCTCTACAACCTTGTAAAATACAAAAAAAGGAAAAACAGCAACAACAACAAAAAACATATCAAAACAAACAACAATAAGCCTCAAGAGTCTGCAAAAATATACTAATGACTCCTATGAATCAAAGCAGCAGTTTTTTCTTCCTTCTTTGTGTATGTGTGTCAGTGGTTCTTTGGAAGTAGGCCAAGCTGACTTGTTAGACAAAGTTGAGGGAAGCAATGGGGAAAAAGGCTAGAGATAAAGAAAATATAACCTGATACAAATCATCAGGGTGTGGGAGGCGGAGGGAGGGGTGCTTGTTATGCTTTCACATTAACACTTTTATAGTGACAACAAACACATTTGTTTTTGCCTTTTATTTTCACTGTTTGAGGAGCCAAATAAACACCATCTATTCTGCAAAAACCCAACCTGTCAAAAGCTTTCCCTGAAACACCAGCCTGCTGTCTTCCAACCATCATTTACACCGTTCCTTAGGGTTTCCTCTAAAATCAAGAGCAGGTAGTCCTTGTGAGAAAGGTGCAAACTGCAGAGCCACACATACTTGGTGTCTTTGTTACTATTATTATAATATTTGGCAGCAAGACTAACCTTTAAATTTCAGAAGAAGAAAAAAAGAACACATTTTGGGGCCATTGGAGATTGGCTGATTCCACATAAGATACAAGGGACTTGGCAGCTGGCTGCAGCTCAGGACAAATATATGCTGGAATATGAATGTTAGGACTTCGCGTGCATTTGTGTGTGTTGTATGATGATGGATCTGCAGGGTTGTGTGGGTTAAATGGGCACGGGGGAAGAGGGCGCCACCATCCATCCAACTCTGCCTAGGTGGCACACTGCCTGTTGAGAGGAGAGCGGCACAAAATAGAGGGCAGCGAGATGGGAAGAGCACAGATGCTGCTGCTAGGACGAGGTGTGCGCTCCTGTGTGTGTGTGTGAAATGTGTGTAGCCCCAGTGGAATGCTGCTGATATAGCTCCATCTTCTCACTAACACAGTTTGTTAGCTAAAGCCCCCAAACCCCAACAGATCATTTCTGATTTACATCTGAAACAAGCTCATTTTTCCCCATCAAAATACAAACTCCCCGCTGCAACACTTCCCCGATTTTCTCTGTTTTTGTTCTCTGTAGTGCTCTGTGGAAGTTTTAGGAAGTGGTGGTGGTAATGTCAGCACTCTGGTTTGACCTACACGGCAAATAAAATGGCCAAAGTGGTTCTGTGAGATCAGGAGAAACCAAAAGATATTACTGGTGACCACTAGAGTGAAAATCGATTGACCTTTTGTCTTAAAATAATGGCCTCAAAATTGTCTTTATGACACAAAGACTCCTATTCCCTTATACTGAGCAGGTAGGACCCCTTACCTGTTGGGGTCCTGATACAGCTAGCTATATTAGCATTCTCATCATGGCAGAGACTTGCTCCAAGTATCTACATTTAAGCACTCAAATGCAGATGTATCAGTTGAATGCCAACTCAACAGCTTGATTACTAAGGTGACTTTGTGTTTGTTTTCTAAGTGACTGATAGAGTCCAATTTCTCTGAGCCAAACACAATTTACCGTGCAATCGTCCTGTAATTACAACTTGTGTCTTAAGAGGCCGCTGTTGCTGCAGCTTAGTAAAAGTTACAGATTCCCGCTTTAAACTGCGCAGCCCTGGGTGTACTGGGCCAGCTTCCTATCACATGAGCACAGCTTAGATGAATGTTTGATGAACAGCACCAGAGAGAGCAGTTAACACTTTAATGTTGCCTTGCTCAAGGTGTCGCCACAATTAACAGACTCCTCAGTCAGCATGCAGCACCCATAACTACCGTATTCGCTCAGACGTAGCGATTACCAGGATCGTGTGTTTGCGTGCTGCATGTGCGTATGTGTGTGTGTCTGTAATGATCCAGCTGCTGGTGATTCCCAGGAGAGGAATAGCTGCTGGATTACAGAGTGATAGAGGAATGAGCAGAGGAAGTTTTTCTTTATCATCCCTAACATGCACACATGCATGTGCGAAACAAACGCACACACCCACACACTCCTGTCCATCAGCGAAAAAGCCACTCAATAAAGCTGCTCTATCCACAAGAATCAGATTCAATCAATGAGGCCTATTTGTGAAATCAGCAGAGCGGTAAAAGCTATCAGGGAGGAGCAAGACAGAGGGATGAGGAAAGGAGGGAAAAGGAGGACGAGGGTGGAGAAGGGAGACGCGATGAGCTAAAGTAGGTGAGCCGTGTCCCACTGCCTACCTGACAACCCTGCGATGAGGTCACTTGATGCATGCTAAATCACTGTCATGCTTCACTCTTTTGTGCCTCCCGCCTGATCAAAGCTTGTGCCCATATGTTGATGAATACAAACTGCAGCTAATGCCAAATGTTACAGACAATAGAGCTTATGGTCGGTGCTACGTATGTACTGTGTGTGTGTGTATGACAATAAGCAACAGATGAGTAGCTGTCTGAGAGTGTTTACAGAGCTGCACCCTCACTCTCCCCGACACCCCGATCCTGGGCCTTTTCCTATCCATCTCACCCACAGATAAACACAACAGGCGTCTGGATTAGGTTGGATGAATTCGCTCATGTCTATGGCTGCAACTGAGGGGGCGTCTTTGCTCATATCTGGCAAAAAGTACCATCTATGCAGCCCAGCACAGCTGAAAACTCAGCTCGGAGAGATGAAATGATGAACAGTTGAGAGAGAGTGAGAGAATGAAAGAGAGGTGAAACAAAAGAGTACCAGGAGGAGAAAAAAAAAATCACACTGTAGAGCATGTACAAGAGAAAGCGTGAATGATTGAGTTGGTGGAGAGATGGAGAGATATTCAGGAAGAAGAAAGGGATAGGGCTGAAGAATATGAGACAAGAAAAGACAGACAGCGTAGTGAAAACCAATTTGTCTGTTCCCTTGTGGGCTGACACTGGCTAAGGCCTGCTTTCCTTCCCTGGCCTCACTGTCAGTCATCACAACTGCTGTATGCACACATACACATACACATACACATACACATACACATACACATACACATACACATACACCCATCTTAGGCCTTAGCAGGGCCAGGGTCAGGCTCTCTCCAAACTACTCCAATTACCTCAGCAGTAAACACAGCCTGCCCCAGCTGCCTCCTGGGATACAGGGAGCGGCAGAATGTGTAGAACTGAGAATGAGAAGGGAGGGGCAGGAAAAAAAATTCACCAGAGTGGAGAGGAGGAGGTGGTGTTGGGAGCCTTGGGGAGGGAGGAGTAGATGACTTGATGTAGAGGGGTGGAACTGGTAGTGGCGGCAGCTGGTTTTTCTCCCGTTCCCCTCCCTCTCTCCACTCCCTTTTGGTTCCTTCCCAAACTCTAACATCTGGAGGAAAATGATTACTCTCGCCACGCTGCCAAGACGACTTATCAACAATTCCACACTCTCCAGAAGCGGAGAGTTAGAGAAGAGGAAGGAATGAGTGCTTGTAGCAAGCTTCAAAACATCTCCACACTAAATAAATAAATGACAAGAAAGTTTAATCAATTCAAGTCAACTAAAGCAAACTTGGAAGCTGGATTGGCGAAAGAAATGAAAACAGATGCAATGCATTGCAAATCTGATTCTTATATTCCCATAGACAACACAATAAATCAAATGACTGCTCCGGCAAAAGTAAAAAACACATAAATAAATGCCACATGCACACACGGCACTTGTTGTTCACACAAAGTATGAATCAACAAAGTGCTGTAACAAAAGTGAAATACAACCTAACAACTATATATCATAATTAAATCCATATCATTCATATATAACAACACCTTAAATCCTTTTCACTTTGTAATGACTAGATCATCTATCAATCAACTACAGGAAAAACTACACAGGTACACTACACTATCAAGTATAACCTTTTCTGTCTCATGAAGAGAACCTTTAGAGGAGGTGCTAGGAGTAAGTGCTGCATGTCCTTTCCCGAATTCACTGCAGCACTTTCAAAGGCAATTTTCTCCCCTCTGCCTTGCTCCACGGCTTTTGTGAACATATCTGCCAAGAGAATCAGGACTCAACTGTATTTTCCTTTCCCCTACAGACTAACAACGCAATCTCCTGCAACCTCTCGTCTCTGACTGTCTCCTACCTTCACAACATTCCCGTAAAGCCTCTTTATTTCTCCTTTACTCATTTGCTTCCTTCCTCACTCCCAGACAGCTCTGTTAGCAATGTGTGCCATTAGTCATGCTAAACCACCAACACACTAGCTCATTAGCATAGAAGCAAACCTGACTCCAGTCAGATTATTAGAAACACATCACGGCTGCTCCGCCCCATTACTGTCAATCACACAGCTTACTGAGGTACAGTTTAAAGTGGCACATTACAAAGTCAGGAACTAGCTCTTCTGTTAATACTCCACTGTCTGAATCATAACAAAGCTCATAAGTGCCAAGGCCTCAGAGTAACAGAGCTGCCTCTGTTCTTTCTGTCTGATGTAGCAGTGGTAGGTGCTCATGGTGTTTCAAAGTGTCCCAGAGAAGCATTAATTTAATTTGTAGAGCCCAGTTTACTTGCACAACTTCTCTGGGATTATCCATAAAACGCAATGTAAATACGGACGGCGGACCCAGTCTGGCCCCTGGATCTATGAGGATCGTACCAACCTTTTATTGTGCTGGACAACAGTGAAGTGGGCAGCCTTGGTGCTCTGGGCTAACCCCATCAATATCAAGTGACACACAAATACACAGACTCTGTGTCAACGACAAGAGAAAAGAGGAGGAGAAAGAGAGAGGGAGACAAAATATGTTTTTCTACCAGCTCGCTGCAATCTCTACAACTGGAAAAAAACAACACAGTTTTTCTCTCCCATCAAACGCATTTCCAGTAGTACAGGGGAAAAGCTGTGCGGAAATTCTGAGTGATCTTGTTTATCCTCAGAAACTGGGCTGGTATTCCATGTAACATAACAGCATTAAGAGCGGATTAAACTTCGTATAAATAACCTAGAAAAATATATACAGATTTAACAACATGATTTAGATATATTATCAAAGCTTGTTGGCCTGCACCAGCTTTGACAAACAGATGATGTTACAGGCTAAGAGCAAGGGAGGAGGGGGATCATGCAGTCCTACCACGTCCTACAGCCCAACAAACAGCTGTCAGTTTTTCCTGTCCCCTTTCTCTCATCATCATCTGTTCCTTAACAACCAATAAATGATAACCTACCATTAAATCGCTTTCGTGTGTCATCCTAGCCCATATTCCTGATTTGCACCCTCGGTCTCTACCTTATTCACCCACTGCTATTCCATTTCCCCTTCCACTTTCCCTCTCCTCCTTTCTCTTTATCCCTCATTCCACCAGGCTGCCAGACGGTGTATTGTTCTGTCGCTGCGATCCTTTAATGCCATCCAATCGAGCAGGGAATATCTTGAAGGGATTTGGCCAGGGATGATTTGGGAGCTTTAAATGCTGCTAGGGGATTTGCATCAGATTCAGAGATCCTGACTCAGAGCTGATCACTGACTGGAGTCTCCTCCTAAAACAGAGATCCAAGTACCTCCTGAAAGACATGGGTTTCAAACCTGGAACCCCTTGGATGGATCGACCTGGATATGTGAATCAGCCAAAGAAAGCCAATTTTTAAATGACCTATTTAGGCGCACCTTTCTCTGCCACTTCTCTGGCTCTGTTCACTTTATTGTGTTAGTGTCAACATGCTAGGCTGATTATGGGAAAGATTCGGGAATCCAATTCATTCACATGAAACTGAATCTTATGCTGTGGAAATCTGTCCCCATGTTACTTAAGGCAGAACTTTCTCTATGATAATACACAGAGGATAGACTGGCTTAAAGAGGCATCCTAGCTGTTGTGTAAAGCTGCTTCAATGCTTTGCTGAAAAGTGTATTCTTATTTTTTTTACACTATGTTATTGTTACAGATGTTGTGTGCCTTCAGAGCTTATTGTACAGAAAAAAACATATTTGGTTTTAATTTTGTTTTGCCCCAATGAACTTAACCCAAGTCCCACCGTGGGAAAACCAGCCAGCACAATAAGACAGCAAGTGGAGTATTACAAACATTACCACTAACAAACAAAAACAGTCAAAGAGAAAAGAAGGGGATTTTGAGTGCAATGAAAAAAATAGAAGTGAAGTCACTGGAGACATCATGGAGGAGACAAAGAAAGCCATCAGTTCAGAGTTGGATGGTGGGACTGAGAGAATGGAGTTTGAAATGACTTGAACGATGGCTGGCAAAGCAAGGCATCACAGACTGTAGGAGCAGAATCTGACGGGCGGCCTTTGGGCTCTCTAAACGCTGAGCTCTACACAATCCTATTTTCCTGCCTAAACACTGGGACACACAGTCACAGGAGAGGCTGAGATGAAAGCAGTGTGTGTGTGTGTGTGTGTGTGTCCAACTACACAGATGTTGATGCTTGGCCCTGGTAAGGCCCCGAAGGGGAGTTCAGAAACTACTGCGGGTGGACAATGTATAAAGTTGTGTATGTGTAACAGAGACAGTGAGACAGAGTGGCAGAGAGACAATGTGCATAAGTCTTGATCAGCACCGAGCCTTTGGAGTTGCGGGGTCCTAACTGCAGCTTCCCTACAATCAAACCACACATGCACACATGAAAACATCCACGCACACACACATATGCACACTTCTGCATTTCCTTGCTTCTCTGTAAGGGGATTAAGTGGACCTTCAAAGAGAGGCAGAGAGATTGGCCAGGGGCCTGCAGGGTCCCTCCCTTCGTCACTGGAGGACCAGGGCAGATTAAAACTGCCCGGGCCTCTCAGCCTGCCTTGTTGCCCGCCTCCTCCTTCTTGTGTTCTGTATTAGAAAAAAACCCTGGAGGAGCCAAACACAACCAGGTGGATTAGAAAGGAGGTTATTTTACAATGTGAGGGACCTGCCTGGCTAGGGACTGAAGTGCATGTGTATGTGCATGAACTGAAATTAAAAGGACAGCATGAGCGGGCGAGGCAATTTTGTAAGTGGTGCAGAGGGCCTGTGTACATAGAAAGCACCTTCGCTGGGGATCTGAGCGGACTTAAAAATCTAATGAATGAGACAGGAGAAGAAACAGGATTAATTCCCCTTAGGGGGGAGAAATGAAAGAGATGGATTAGCAACAGGATGATGTTTCAAGGAGAAATAAGGGATGGAAGAACTCAAGAGAGACCATAAGACAGAAAGTGCTAATTGCGGAGTGATGAGGCTGAGCTCAGGACCATGGATCAAGTTTCTGGACCTGCAGACACAGACTCATCGCAGACACTAAATGACTGAGCACCAGGACTCTTCCCTTAAGCATCCTGACATTTAGCCTTGTTCAACAGGTCTGTTTAAGTTATTACTTGTTGATTAATTAGTGTTATCAGTGTTCATTATTTGTATGTACAGAATTTCTAGGTGGAGCCAAGGGGCGGTGGGAGTCCAGTTTGGGGACCACAGGATTTCATCTGTGCTTTTTGCAGATGATGTTGCCCTCTCGCTCCTTCTGGGGTAGTGTGAAGCAGCTGGGATGAGAATCAGCACCTCCAAGTGCGAGGCCATGGTTCTCAACCGGAAAAAGGTGGCTTGCCCCCTCCAGTAAAGTTGCTGCTCCTCCACATGGAAAGGAGCCAGCTGAGGTGGATATGGCATCTGTTTCGGATGCCTCCTGGGCGCCTCCTTGGGGAAGTGTTCTGGGCATGTCCCACTGGGAGGAGGCCCGGGGAAGACCCAGGACATACTGAAGGGACTATGTTGCTCGGATGGCCTGGGAACGCCTTAGCCCCTGGAAGAGCTAGAGGAAGCGTCCGGGGAGAGGGAAGTCTAGGCATCTCTATAAAAATATACTTGTCTCTGCATTACATGTAATTTACTCTGATCTTCTCATCTGTAGATTGCACCTCACAGTGCAAAGGCATGATACTGTGCTGCTCTCCTTCTTCCTCAATTGTCCACAGCAGCAAGCTGATGAATGACAGACGGATAAAACAAGCGAGGAAAGGTGGGGAAGCAGATGAAACATGCCATTCAGCACAAATGTTATTGCAATCTGAATCTTTTCCCCGCCTTGGAGTTTTCACCATTTTCTGAGGGTGGCTCCGTGAGTAGACTCCTGATGATGCAGGGAACAGAGGAGAGTGCAGAATTCAAAGTCACACTGCCTCTGTCTTTGCTCTTATGGCATTTCTGAAACACCAACCCCCACAACAACTAATGAGCTTACTATAGGTATGCCCCTGGGTAGATGCAGATACACAAGAAATTCTATCTAAATTAAACTCAAACACTCATGTGATTACAAGGCCACTGCATTAAACTGTTCCTTTGTTGGGATGCTTTCAACTGTTGACTGTTATCTGATTATAATTATTCTCATAATGAATGCAGCGTTATCTGATCACAATTTCTGTGCTTCTATAGTTGTTTTTCAGCTACGTAGCTATAGGAGACAGGTTGGGCCAAGTCTCTCCAGGCTGAAACTGGCTAAGGAAGTCTTCCTGTGTTTCAGCGCTAGGGGCCAGGAAATTAAAGAGAAGGAGGACAAGACCAGGGAAGGATGCCAGGCTTAGGCAGGTTGTTCCCTACAGGGGTGCTGATTCTTTAAGGTCAGTACCACCTGTCTGCCTGCCAGGAGAGCCATGGAGCTGAATATGAGGAGGGATGGGCAGATGGAGATGTGGAGGGGAGGAACCCTCAAGCCAAGACCATACCAAGTCTCCCTGCTGGGTTTAGGCTGACAGAAGGGACAGAGGCTCAATAGTTACTGTATGTTTCAAAGTAATAAAAAAAATAAAACTTGCCTGTACAATTGAAGAATCATTCAAATTTGGTTGAAACAAGTACAACTACAGATGCTTTTTTTGACACACAATCCATGAAAAAGCATCTTGAAATACGAATAGTGTGACACTGTCGGGATTCGTGACTTGTATAGTAGAGACAGACATCTCTAGTCTGTTCTGTGGTGTGTAATCTGTGTGTTAACTTGATGTGGTTGTCTTCAGGCCGCTGTCAGTACAGTAATAGAAGAGAGCGCTGAAAGGCTTGTCCCCTCAATCACCACAGCAGACAGCAAAAGAAGGGGCAAACACACAACAAAGTAAGAAAAGCTAAAGGACGCACATCGAGGGGAACAGAGGGTGGGGGAAGATGGGTACAGAGAAAACAAGGAGAGAAGAGAGTAGAAGAGGAGAATAAATGTAAACCTTTACAATAGATTAATGTTTTAGGCAACTTTAGAGTGACACAAGGAAAATTCAAATTTAAGATGTCTTCAAATGGTGGTGATGTGCACTGAGGGAGACAACTCATATGTGGTAAAGAAAGAGAAAATAAAAAGTATACAAACAGTGAAATACACCATCAACCCTGGTTGGGGGTATGGTGGCTTCCCTTCCTGCACATGTCTGAGATGATGAATACAAAAATATTCTCTTCATTTTTCTCCTCTTCTTGGAAGCCACGAGGCCCAGGTAAAAATAGCTTTTCGATTCTCTGCCAATAATTGTGGGCTTTTCATTTATGGTTTTTCCACGTGATGTCACTGGTTGTGTTTGTTGCCATTTATTTTCAAAGGATCCTGCATTGGTGACCTGGGATACCAATCAGAGTCATGCATGAGCCTGCATTCATGTGTTTGAGGTCAATGCCAACATTTAACCCAAGGGAGCTGGGGCATTTTATTGTTCCTTTGGTGTCTGGTGTGCAGTTGAACAGGACCCCTGCTTGCTTGTTATTGATGTCACCGACAAGTTAATAAACAAAAAAAAAAACAAAACAAAAAGGCTGTCAACGGGGAAGTACGTCAACGTGCATGCTTGAGTTCATCTGATGTAGCCAATCATGGTCACGTCACACGTTCTCACCAATGAAATGACATGCAATAGTAATCATTATTGGCATACATGTCGAAAAAGCCACATCTGTTTCCTGTGGTAAAATGGGTTTAAGTGGTCAATTTCAATTAGCTACTTATCACCTCTAAATCATTAATCAGAGGTGATTTATACATCACACAGTTTTAGTGTTTGCTCTCCTCTGCTCTCCTGGTTACAGGGTTTCAATAGGTGTCTGTGAAGTGCCTGTCTCAAACGTATTAGTGGGGTATAAAAGGACCAAAAGGCTGGATAAATGAGTGCAAAGAGTGTGAGGATGTCAAGATGGATAATGATGAAAGTGGAGGACAAGAGGATTGTTGGAAGTCTAAGGTCACCCTGCCTCCAGGCCAGAACCAGTCTCACCGTCACACTCGCACTCTACAGGCGAAGCAAGAAAACAGCATAACAGCACTGAAGGAGGAGCCAGTGATGCAGTCTTGTCGTCTCAAGTAGAGGTCACCGAGTCAAGGAAGCCAATTAAAAAGATGATTAACATTCATGTGGGAGATGCAGTGTCTACGTGCAGGTGGGACGGGCTCACCATCCTCTCTCTCTCACACACACACACACACACAAATATAATGGGAGCAGTTAACAGTGCAGTCCAGCCTGTTGTAACTGTGGTGTCCTGGGAGGTGGAGATCAAGAGGTTAATATGATCCAATCCAGCTCCTTCATTAGCCTGATGAAGGTAATAACAGCCAAGAGGGAGAGCCAGGTTGACTAAAACCCCCATCTACCTACTTCCTACACCTACCAGGCATCTAAGCCTACTTCAGCTGGCAGACACACTGGGATGATACTACTTTTGTCTTTCAACACATGTGCATGCCCACAATCAGACAGGAAATCGGGCAAGAACCTTTCTTGCACAGTGTAACGTGTGCACTTGCATATTTCTTACAGGCCATACACTTCAAGGTATGAGCTCAATCCAAGATGAACACTCCAGCTTGTATCATCACACCATGTTGAATGACCACAATGTTGTGTACAGTAACACAATGGTGGCCATGACATCTTTTGCAGAGTTTTGCCTTCAGAACCACGAAAGTCATATGCAGCCAGCACAGTGATAGCAATTATCACCTGAGTCAATCAGTCAGGCTCACTGAAAAACATAAGCTCCGATGGATCTGCTGGATGTCATGCATGACAGAGGATGTGAGGGAAGTGGTGGGGGGGGGTGGGGAGAAGATTAAGAGTAAATAAAAGGAGAATGGTAGTGATAGGTAGGCCTAACGGAGAATAAACATCATTAATTGGGGAGGCACACATGGATGGATGCAGCCAGATGGTGTTTTGTACTCATTTGTCATACACTGCTGACAGAGAGAGAGCAGAGTGAGAGCTAGAAAAACGAAAAGAAAAACAAAAAGGGATGCTTATTGATCGCAAAGTCAGTACACTGCTGCCTCAAACAGACTTCCACTGTTTAAATCTAGCTCTGCTTGTTCTGCATCATCTTCTCTCTGTGCCTTTCCTGTCTGAGTGGCTCTGATGGTGCTGCTATTGTAACACTCTGCAAAGCCGGATGCATACTGGCAGTTACAGACACAACACCCCGCAGATCGCCAAACTTGGCTTCCATTAAGGTCCATCTGTCTGCCTTTTACAAAAACACCATCTACTGTATGTTCTTCCTCAAAGGTGGTCCAAGGCAGAGCGGGAGAAAAAGAGAGATGAAGAGAGACTTGGGCTCAGGGATACAGGAGACTGGAATAAGAACAAAGCGCTATACAGGTTTCCCAAAAGAGAAACTTAGCCTTGGCCTAGAAGGACTACAATGGAGTGGTTGGGCCAGACATGGCAACTAATGGAGAGCTCTCATGTTGCTGGCCAATGCCAATGCATTTATAAAAATGAAAAATGAAAGTGGAGCGATGGAGCCATGTCTTAATTTCCATAATGTGGACCAGAACTAAGTAAGTGAGAAAATACCAAAAATAGATCTCTCAAAGCCACAATAGAAATATCAAGGGAACCTGGGGGTGGGGGTGGGCGGTGGGGGCACAAGAGAGAATGGTGATCTGAAGCCAGAAAGCAGGAATGTGTCCCCACTGTGCTGTAAATGGAGAGTTGTGCTCGAGGCCGCTGGTCTGCTAAGGCTGCTAG
>OMNW01008229.1:0-10148 GCA_900303245.1 Selene dorsalis
TTGTGGGCTGTATTATACTTCATTAAATTTATTTCTTTCAAGTTTAACATTCACCTTACTGGCACTATTACTGGACCTTTGAGTTTAGGTTATTTTGTCACTGTTCAGTCAGGTACAGTTGAGCAGAAGTGTAATCACCGGTGCTGAGCTGATCTTACATAAGTGCAGATCTCACTGCTGTTACAAATGCAAATAGTCCTCCCATCCTGGCAAGTCTGGACTGCTTAGTTTAACTTGGCAAGTTCAAACTCCCCGGTACGGGACACTGAACTTGGCTCGTATTGAGAATTCTGTCTTGAGTCAGGCCTATATATGTCCAAAGTTAAAGAAGTGGCTTTATTCACATGAGGGAGTGCAGTTTGGACACAAACCAACCAACCCAATGAGAAGGAACTGTAAAGAGGCAGACTCCCGTTATGTGGTTTTGAATCTCTGTCTTCGCTATTTTATCCACCCTGTTTAACTCCCCTTCCTTCAGTGGCTCTCTAGGTAGCCGGGAGCCGCCCAGCAGGGGTTTCTGCTTATACTTGGCAGCTTAAAAATTTAATGAGACTTTTACTTCACACTTCATCCTCCTCCCTTTATAGCAATGGAGATTGTGCTCACTGATATTCTGACAAGCCTAACGGGGGAAACCTGGGAGATAAACAAATGTGGCAACGGATGCTTAGCCGACAAGCCATTAGACTCAGGTGTACCAAGGAGAATCAGTGGGAGGGAAAACTCACTATATAGAGACCTCCTTGAAAAAAAGCATGACAATGTTTGGAATGTACATGGAAGAGTATAAGAGGGAGTAGCACCAGGTCCTGATACAACCAGACAGGTCAGTTCACAGCAAACCATGTTTCTGTTTCTCCAGTTTACTTCTAGATGGAAAAAAAAAACATTAACTAGAAACTTCCAACTTAATATCCTCTGGTTATAGAAATTTAAAAAAATTAGAGAAAGGGAGCAGGAACAGTGAAAGGGAGTTAAAATATTCAATGTGCACCAACACGTCTCTTCTGTATTCTGGTCCTGCAACGTCGCGTCCTGGACTCTCTCAAAGTTAAACTGCATAATAAAGTTAATGATGCAGATAGTAAAAGGCTGGACAGACACAACAGACAAACCCTAAACCTGCAACTGTGCCAAAGTTAACCTCGAGGTGACTACGTGTCCTCTAAATACACAGTATAGTGTGTAAGGTGATGCTCAAGAGACTGAGATAAAGAGAGAATATCATATTTTTTTCTTACTGCAGTGTTATTGCAGTGTGTCAGGGTGGTGCTTACAGTAAGAATCAAAACAATTAGTCACTCAGCTGGGCAGAGTACAGATGTCAGACATCTTCACAGACTGACAATTAGTCTGTCAGCCAGTTAGCCAACCATCAACCATCATAGTCAGTCAATCACTCTCCTAACTAGACAATCAGCCATTTAGTCAGTCAGCTGAACTAACTGGCCATTCACCTATAATCCTTCAACACTGTGATTCAACCAGCGAAGAATCCAGGAGAAGAGGGCTTGAGGGACTATTGGGAAAAGTTGCAGGGAGAAAGGAAGAAGATAAAATCTATATGCTACAGTCGAAAGGTTCAGTGCCTGTCTTTGAACATCACTAGACGTCTTTGTAGATATCTTTATAAGCAGACATCTTCAGTTCCCAGTCAGGATAAAAATACAAAGAAATGGAAAGAAAACCTATAATGCAATTTGTAATAATCATCATAACATTTGTCATTTATAAAAAGCAAGTCTTCAGCTCAGTCCAAGCCCCTGCCATGTTATTCCCAGATCCAGGCCAACCAAGAAACACCCCTTTAGACCTTTAAAGAGCCCAACCCCCAGCCTTCAGTCCCAGCACTTCACCAGTCACCATTGTTATTGACAATCTTGCATCAATTTCAGAGAGCCTCTTATTGTGACTGACACACAACCTTTCTACACTGTCAGATCAGAGTAATATTTCGGCCTTTTATGTGGATCGATTGGCCAGTTTGGGGGCGCACAGGGGAGGAGAGGCGGAGCACACAAAAGGTCAACTGTAGTGCTAAATCATTTGAAGATTCTTAATGAAGGGTGTGTGGCAGACACACCTGCTGGTTTCATTATTGGGCTGCAGAAAGGAGGTAATAGTGCTGATAGCCACAGAGAGAGAGAGAGGGAGAGGAAGGCTAAATCCAAAAGAGGACAGAATCAGGGAAATTGCCCCAAAAGAGCAACATTTTCTTTGAAGAGCACTCTCACCAAGGTCAGCAGGAGCCACTGCCAATCATAGCTCTAATTTCAAGTCATCAGATGTGGCGGGTCTTCAGACATAACTGTGGGAAGGAGCACTAAGGTTACATATATGATCTGTACAGGATGGGAAAAAGCTGGGTGGGGGTATATAAAGTATTTATATCATGCAGGCTGCTTTCTTTGCCCTAAGTGACTTTGTACTGTTCTTAAACACCGATTGAGGGAATTTGGGGTTTCTGTCCAAACATCTGTCCACAGAGCTGCTCACACAATAAGTTAAATATTTGTATTTTTATGCATTTATATAATCATGTATTTGTGTATTTCTGTTAAAGTTCATGGTTACATCTGCCAGCCATCAAATTAGGAGGCACGATTCTCTGCGATAATACAAATGTGCAATGATGTTGCATCTAGAATGCAAAAAAAAAAAAAACAGACATGCAATTAGAGGAGCTCACTTGATATTGATGTTAACAGCAGTTGTTGTCACTAATGAACACAACATACTAAGAGATCAGCAATAATAACGAAGAACATTCCTCATGCACTTTCTTAGCCTTTTGCGAGTGTCTGTCTCTAAAATGCAGGAAATCATAACAGTCACATGTGTAAATTGTTCCCTGAAGTGGTTCAAAATCTGTTGGGAATAGAGGATGGACACAAGGATGAACAGAAAACTGTGTTCGCCCTGTTAGTAGACTGCATAACCATCAGTGTTGGGTTAACTGTCCTTGCTGTCTGTCCTCTTATTCTCTGTTCCCTCTGCCGCCCGCAGGGTGCTTCCTCCAGCTTGGTGGTCAAGTTTGCCGACACAGACAAGGAGCGCACCATCAGACGTATGCAGCAGATGGTTGGGCAGTTTGGCATCTTCAACCCAGCCATCGCCCTTCCCTTCAGCACCTACAGCTCTTACGCACATGCGGTGAGTTGGAAAAGCCATTGACATAGACACACAAAATTTAAACCAAAAGTCTTTCTGTTCTGTGGTAATATGTGTATATCAGCAGTATGTGTTTAAGAATGAATGCACAAGAGGCGTAAGAAACTGTCCCAAAGGTTTATCAAATCTCATGTTGAAATTTTTAGGATGTTGGCACATTGCTTTTTAGGCTTTTATCTCAGTTCTTCAAGCTGCTACATTGTAGCAGCTTGAAGAACCCCCTTAAGACCAGAGTATGATGTGTTTCAGTGTTATTCAGCTCATTTTGTTTTGGTTTCATGGTCTCACTGCTCCCTTAGCATCATTTGCAGCTGCCAAAATCAACTCTACACTAGACGTTCAGCACCAAACGGCAGACAGACAAAGTTAGAGACTATCTGGTGAACATAGTGGCACATTTAGAAGATAAAAAGCCAGATATTTCCCTCAGGAGTTGGTGGAAAGTAAACCAGAGTGAATATTGGGTTTCATTTATCAGTGGCCAGAACCACAACTCAAAATGAATCCTAATGTTGCTTCATATCTGTTAGAAACAGAGCTTTGTGTCTAAAAGATATGGAGCTAATGTTGTGTTTGTGTTTACACCTTGTTTTTCATATCTTTTATTCCACAAACCTTACTGATATAAAAACAAAAAAAGTCTTGGAAGCTATATTTGATGTATCCAATATGCTTAAAGCTGTTATGTGCAGATTTAAAAAAATTCCAACTTGGGAGCCGCCCAGTGGTGCAAACAAACCCCTGCTGTGGATCCAGTGATAAATGGACTGAAGAAACACAGACTATGTTCATTTTTGCTTGGATTCCCTCATTTTCTTTTAAACAGAAATGTATGCCATTAGAAAAAGATCACATAGATCACACTTTTATTTCACCTGTAATCCCCATCGACACGATCAGTGATGCAGACCACTCACATCACTTTGTGGGATAAACAACTGTGATTTTTTACACTTGGGCTTTGCTGTAATTGGTCCAATTAAACTTCACATAGGTTAACGCGGGATATCTGCCACTTAAATCTGCAGTGTAGAACTTTTCTGGTAATACCGCACAGAAAGTTTTCTGTTTTGAGTCCTAATTGGTAGATATTATCGTAAGTGAAACTTTCCCCGCCAAACTCTCATCACCACTCTCTGCTGCTCTCCTCTTAAGCACTACTACCATGCCATTACATTCACTACCCTCAGCACGTAGGCACGTTGGCTTGTACCCTCCAACCCCTTCATCAGCTTCCCGCTGCCCTCCTACCCCCGCCTACTGTACCCCACCCTCAGGGCATGGTACCATACGCATGCAGCAGACCCCCGGCTCTTTGATGAGTTCAGACAGCCTATGCAACCCTCTCACCATGCGCCCCCTCTACCCTCTATCACTGATTCTCTACCCTTCCCCCCTCCCTCCCTCTAGGCCCACGAGATGCTTCAGGGGCCACAGTTGACTCAGAATATTCCACGGGCAACTTATCTGCGCACAAACTTTCTTCTTCCCTGCTGAGGCAGAGCACACACATGCGAGTGAATGCACATACACACGCACACACGCACACATGGGCACAACCTACTCGAAGCAGGCTAAAATGAATTTAAGAAAAGCTTTGCATCCCGTGTTGAGATAAACCTGGGCCTCTGTCACAACACACTGCATAAATACTCAGACAGTATTTATAGTATTTATTTACAGAGAGGGGAGAACACAAATTCCTCCTTTCCTGTATTTATTTGGATGTAAAAGTTACATATTTTGCTGCTTCTAAATGCCAGGATTAATTGTTGACGTTAGCCAGGTCTTGGGAGCTTATCCATTTCCCTCATTTTCATATCACAGCCATGGGACCCAGTGTGAAATGTGCAAATTGACCATCCCAGAGTAATTGCGAGGCCATCTCTTGTGCTCTCTCCAGTAAAACTCCCACCTTCATTACCATTCATGAAATGCAGCCCTTTCCCAGGAAATGTGGAGAAATGCAAATGTTTAAGGGGTGGTGGAGGCAGTGGCGGTCTGCGGGGAGACCATTGTGCCCCGCTCAGGTTGGCCATGACTCTTATTTACTGTGGCAGAGACCCGTGTCGACTCATACAGATGCACACAAGAGTGTTCACACTCCACGCAGCAAATGTTCTTTCTTTCTCTCTTTTTCTCTTCCCTCTCTCTCTCTTGCACACATATAACATGACAGAGAGCAGGATGATGCTGGGAAATTGAGTTCTGAGTGAAAGTAACAAGGGCATGCGGGATACTTCAACATTAGAGAGAATCAATTACCATTAAATCTGGAGGAGAAATTGCACATATGTGGTTTCTCAACGCAAAGATTATCCAGCATGAATGATGGTAGTGAAGGTGAAATTCTCCTTGTATTAATATTATGAATCAAGACTCTGGATGCCATGCACCTGCATATAATGAATTCAACAAAATAAAGCAAGCAGCTCTGAGGCAAGGCAACCTTGGAGATAAACTAACCCCAACTATTGATAAAGTAATGAGTGCACAAGAGGCAGTAATGGAAATATCAACAAGGGTCTTGTTTTTATATCATGCTAAAGACTTATTTAATGAATCTAAATACTGGTTCAGACCGCCAGGTATATAATAATGTGGAAGAAAGGCAAATATTAGTTATCTTTAGTGTGGGTGTCCAGCTTGCACAGTGGTTATGATTACATTACAGTCATTGGCACTGGCTGCATGCACATGGTGTGCAGCAGTGATTGCCCTGTAGCCACCGGGAATGTGCTGAAGTGATACGATGAATGTTTCTTTACGGCAAGATAAACTACACATATTCCCCCAAGACGAAAAACCTGCAGTGACAGAAAAAGGACTTTATCTCCAAAGACACACTACATGTTCGCCTACTCTTCATATACACTGGCCAAGAGAAGAGGAGTTGGCACAGTATAGGATACAGATGCGGGGAGGGATGGTATATATAGCTATAACCAGAGAGTACAGTAAATGGTAAATTCAAAGAGCTACCTCTCCGGTACAGCAGTGGATAGGATTATAGAGTTGAGCTGACAGCCAGTAAATTGGATTTTAGGAGAAGGAGGGGGCTCTGAACACAAATTTGAGAGGTACAACACTGACAACATATGCCAAAAATGGGAAATGTGCCATTTTCACGATAGACACAGATACTGGTGCGCTCTGACAGGAGACATCCTATTTGCAAAAAGGTGATTTCATAAAACACAAGCCGAAGGAGAACAAGGGAGTGAGATTCCATGTTTCATTCCAGTGTTCGTGGTAAGTGATAATAGTTCTCCCATGAATTGCTGAATGCAAGTAATAAAACCAGATTTTATTACCTTTTGGATTTCCCCTCCAAGACACAAACATCATATTTGTACATGATTAGATTTGATTCAAGTCACTTTTCTTCCCTTGCCTTCTGAAGCCGTGTCTCTTTGTGAAGACAGCCATCTTAGCTTCTCTTTAGGTTTAGGACTACATGCTATGTCAGTGGACAGTAGAGAAGTTTCTCTGGCGCCGTGCCCCTCTTGCCTCCCTCAAAGATTCTCCAGTGTGAGATAGATAAATGAGAGGAGAGAAAATGGTTTAACTTGGTGCTAATAGTGACAGTGGTTGAGTGGATGAGGGGGAGGATGATGACAGTACACTCACATTAGGAAACATCTCCCCCTGTTGGAGGGACTCACATTTGAAAACGGAGCCTTTTTCAACATACCCCACATGAGGAATGGTGGTAACAGATTACTGCATCATTTGGTTGTACAGTAAACTGCTCGCACACACAGAGACTCACACAAGCCTGTGTGTGACCTGGTTTAGCTGTGTTATACTTGTGAGGACTTGCTCTTGACTGCTCCTGCATGTGTCTGTACGCACACACACACACACACAACAAAAAGTGCATCTGAGATGAAAAAACCTATTAAAACCTTTGTGCGGAGACACAGCCTGCTAGCATGGGGGTAACAAATGAGGCCCTTGAGCTTCTGTCCTCAGTCTTTTAGTTCACCCCTATGACCCACTGCCTCCCCCTCTCTCTCAATTTTGCAACGCTTTTCACCGTCTCCTCCTCTCTTTACCTCTCTTTGTCCCCCCTCCCTCCATCCATCCCTGCCTGGTTGGGCTGTAAGGGGTCACATGTGACAGTGCTGAGAGTCAGCGAGTCACAGAGCAGGGCTACAGAGATAATTGCCATGTGATAAAGAGGTGATTGCCTGCTCTCACCAGGGGAGAGTAATGCCATCAGGTTGCAATAAAAAAGCAGATGTCTGACACTAAATGAATGCTACTGGAGCCCGGGCAACTTTCTTTGCTCCTTTTCATCTCATGCGCTTCTCTTTTGTCCCCCTTGTTTCTGTCTGCCTTTTCTTCCCTCTCCCTTTCTTTTCAAGAGGAAGCAGAAAAGGTTGTGTCTGTGATGATGAAGACTCAGTTGTGCTCATTCTCCGCCAGAGACGTTTGCTATCTGCTGGGTAGTGCATAAATAAAGAAATGGGAATGGCTTTTGAATATAATGCCTTTGAAAATTTGAAAAAGAAGGGGGAAAAAAAGCATATGCATACGAAAAGTAAAATGGAATGACTTTGAATATTTCTGTCAACATAACCACTCTGCTTTTTTGTTCTTTATTTTATTTTATTATTTTTTTTTATCAGAGCCGGTTTGTATTAACCACTGAATTCCGACATAATTACATGCTTGAGTTTCCAATTTGCTGCATTTTAATTTGGAACGAAGCATCAATGAATGCCAGAGTTGTTATCCGTGACAATCTGACGGATGGCATTAAGGATTGCATTATCTAAGGCATTGGGAGAGAGGCTTGTATTCTAAAGTCACTAGTTTTCACTCCCACTCCATTATTGCTCCATCCAGGCTTCCAGCTTTATGTAAGGCCACAGGGCCCACGTTGAATAGGCTGCAGGCAGCGAGAGCTGTGACAGTGTATTTACTCTGTAATACCAGCCTAGTCAGACCCCTCATCCTGAAGTCCAGCCCTGTTCACATCCTAATAGGGGGGCAGTCACAGCATCGCCAAAGCAAGGGAGCCCCAGATCCTCTAGACCTCTTTGTTTGTTTTTTATGTCATTGCTTTTGTTTCGTTTCTTGTTCCTTCGCTGTCTTTTGTAGCCGTGCCCCCTTAAAGGCTCAATTCATCTTGTTCGGAAAGGAATGGATGATCCCCATTTGTCACGTTGATAAAATTATGCAAATGACAAAAGGCGTTAATAGATAGCAATGGAAAAAGCTTGTGGCTAATGGATGAGATGCCAATGTTGGGCACTCTGCAGCGGGACACTTGCTTTCAGGTTACCTGACAGGAGCACTGAGCAAAAATAATTGGCTTTTCCGTTGCAGGGTCCCCATGCAAATACAAGTAGAGTGCCATTCTATACCTCGCGCTCTTGCACAATATCGTCATTAGCATTAGTGCCAGTGGCAGAGGAGTTTGATTTCTGCTTATACGAGTCAGTCTCAGCAGCTCCCCTGACACATAGTAGCTATGCAGTATTAAACAGATGCAGAGTTAGGGGCAAGAGGTTGGTCCATCTGTGTTTGTATTCCTACATCACACACGTCTGCATGGCTGATGCGCAGCTACGCGACCTGCGAAAGATTATTGATTCCCCAGATTAACCCATTGGTTCACAAGTTTCAAAAAGCCATTGTACAGTGATGGGTTTTCTTCTGAATTAGGCATCCAGCGTTTGGTTTGCATAGGGAGAGTTTAAACTGTGTGGAAACTCAAGTAGTCTCTACAGCTCTTAATGCATGTTGTGTGTACGTGTGTGTTTGTGAGCAAGCACCGCGCAGGGCGACGGTGCATGTGAGCATGTCCCATGCATATGAATAAACACTCTGTGGGCTGCATTTGATGGAAAAGAGTTTCCACACTGACTTCTCACTTCATGGTAAGTAGAAGTGCGGACTGATAGAAAACATTGATTATTTTATTGGGGGACTGCCATTCATATTTTTCAGACACATAACATACTAACATGGTTTGGAATTGGAAGTTGCCAGCTACACCTGCTTTAAAAATAGTGTCACTGAATCCAAACCCTGAGTCATTACTCAGGGTTTGGATTCAGTGACTTTTGAGAACAGCCAGAGTGAAGTTGTAGAGTTATTACAAAAGATCACACTGTTGTTTTGGTAAAATCCTGTTTCCAACACAGCATTTCACACAAGCAAAGACTGTGGTCATGCAATTAAGTTCCAACCCCAAATGTATTCTGTTTGCAAAATGACTTCTATTTTGGCAAAATTAGCCCAGAGACAAGCGGAGTGGCTTTCTGACTGAATTATAAAACAAAGAAAATTTTATACTCTGGATGGATGTGGGGCTATAAGCAGCAAGCATTACAAATACATCAGAAACGTAAGAGATGAGTCCAGGAAAAAAACAGACGAGAGTGGGAGTCGTCTGTGGCATTTCTATACAGCCCAACAGAATGGTGTGAAGTTTGACAATTGTAAGGAAAAAGCATTGCAACTCTTCTGCAAACTTTGCCTGTTCCCTAAGCACAGAGATAATGTGCACATGTCAATGCCTTGATTTGTATGAGCCCAACAGACAGCTATTAAATTGTTTCTGCAGCTGGTGACAGGCTTCCTGCTGGGAGAATAGACAGATTCACTAAACATAGGTTGACAGGCTTCTTTTTTCTTCCCTTTCTTTTATTCCGCTCTACTTTCTCTGTACTTCCCATGCACTATCCATCCATCAACCTCAACATACATCCCTCCCTCTGTTCTACCCTTGCAATATTTCTCTCTCCTCTCTTGCTCCCCTTCTTCTGTCTTTGTCTGACTTCTCAACGTACTATATTTTTCGTTATCATCTGTCCTCCTCTCACCTCTGTCGCACCCTCTTCTCCCTCCTGCTTTCTCACACACCCCATCCAACCCTCCTATCCTCCACACATCTCTCCATGTCCCTCTTCTTTAGCTCATGCAGCAGCAGGCAGCCATCATGGCAGCAAGCCACGGAGGTT